>CM052454.1:9142080-9173991 GCA_028533085.1 Varecia variegata | reverse complement strand
CACTATAGCAGAAAATGGCAATCTAAAGAAGTACTTTGATTAGAGTTTAATGAGCAAAGTAGAGACACAGGAACAAGCAAGATATAATGAAATCATAATAAATCTTAGGGATTTATATATATATGATGCATATGGATTGTGGAAGACTGATCATGTTGCAAAGATCTTAGTATGCAACTACTAGTCCTAAGAAAAGTCATGCAATTCATAGACTGAGATACTCATTTTATTGTTAAGGAAATGGGCTTAGAGAGGTTAAGTAACTTGCTAACATTTATGCATCTCATAAACAGCAAAGCCAGGTATTTCTAGTTCAAAGCCTATGTTTGTGTTTGTTTTGTTTTGTTTTTCACTACACTTGAGCTCGTATTTATTATAAATTGTTTTCTTAAACTGTCAAGGATGATTCTGTATTACCCATGGGATCATTGTTGTATTTGTGCTAGCTATAAGTGGATTTTGTCTAGCATTTCTTTCATCATTTTAACAATAATGTAGCATTTAAATCATTTGTGTTTTCATAGAAACACTTTGTGAATATGTTTTAGAAAATGATCTTTCTATCCAAAAGTATATGTTTTTGTTTATTTTCAGTAGCTTAGCTAAATGTGCTTCATTTTTACCAGGATTGTGAACCTGGTAATCCCTAATGCAAACAAATCATACTAGTTAGAATGTAGTTAATGGAATAATATATACACTAGATAATCAATGCAATGATTGTAATTGGAAAGTTCATCAATCTAACTAATCTCTTTCATTTACTAACTTTGTGATTTGGGGTAATTTATTTAATCTTTTGAAGTCTCTATTGCCTCATCTATAAAATTTGGATGATGGGAGTAACCTATTTCTAAGATTTTTCTGGGGATCACATGAGATAATATATATAAATTACTTTGTACCGTTCCTGACCCAGAATAAGTGCTCAATGAATCTTCTACCCAGGTTTTACTTGTCCTGTAAGTGGATTGGACACTTACCCCTGGATCAGGAAATGTTGCCATTATTTAGTAGATGGCATGATATTTCATGAAAGAATTATCAATAAAGAACTCACCCTTTTTCATCCATTCTGGCAGGTGTTGAAGAAGTTCCTAATACCATGTGTCACATTTCCTCTTTAATTCTGTTAGGATTGTTGGCAATATTCTGGTTCTGGTAATTGTGTGTGATAAAGCATACAACAATACTTGTCAAGGCAAGGCGGGTGCCTTAGTAGCTCAATTGCTCAATAGCTGCAATGCAAAACTTAATTTAACAGATCCATCAATATAATGTAAAGCTTCATCTACAAATGCCCCTCTCTCTTAGAAGGATCATGTCCAAACTGCTGATCAGAGGCCGAAAGGAACCATATTGTGATGAATTGTTGTTGAGGTGATAGATGTGTGCTGTCTCAAGTTAACACAACATACACTGGTATTTTATAGCTGCTTTTTCCAGTTTTTTTAAAATGTGTGTCCACCAGGTCAGCTAAGCTTTAGAAACTCAACTTTTTTCTCCCACTTACTATTTATTATGTAACAAAAGGGGGTCATGTCCAGTACTGTAGGTAAACTGTTCAGAAGCCCAAAATAGTCATTGTTATATCACTAAACTGGTACTGAAACCTCTAAAGTTTATGCAGTAGGCCAAAGCACTTTTTTCTCTTCTTATTGTGCAGATAAAGCTTTATCTGAAATAACTACTTCAAAAATAAAAAGGTCATTTTTTTCTCAAGCTTTCCAGCAACTTCATGAACTGACATAAAGCATGAGAGTGTATAAAAACACACTGCCATGTGAAAGTCATTATATAAGAGACTACTTTACTTCCTTTTATGAAGTAGATCCCTACAGTTTTGTAGAGATCTAAAGTCTAGTTTTGTAGGAAATGATAATACCCTTGGATCAAACTGTAATTCTGCCTTTAATAGTTTATCGTAGTTAGTCCAGAGCCTGCATATCCTCAATCCAAGCCTAATAGCAATTAAAATGTTACACACATACTGAAGTTATTTTGTTGTCTGTTATACATGTGCAAATGGCTAATGGATGTATAGCTTTTGAGGGATGGTCTCTAACAGATCCTCTTTAGTCCCACCCTAGTAAAGACATGGAGCCTCCCTGGTTCCTTGGAGAAGTGATTCAAACAAAAACATTTTGTTTTCATGACCACTTTATACTTTTAAAAGCTGTTGAGAACCTCAAAGAGCTTTTATTTATATGGATTATATTCATTAATATTTACTGTAAGCATTAAAACAGATTTTTTTTTTTAGTATTTATTAATTTATTGCTTTTCTCCTGGGTGTTCCTCCCCCAAGGAACACAAAATACCTAGTCAAATAAGTTGGAGAAAGGCACATGGAGGAGAAGAGGATAATAGGGACAGAGAGCTCTAGGATTCATATTTTTTTAATGTTAGTTCTACAGCATATGCATTTATTTGTGAATGTGTATATTTCTTTAATACTCCCACTGGCTACAATAAATCCTACTATGTTAAAATTTAAATCTGGTACATATTTTCACATATAATATATGTATGTATATGTGATTTTTTTTTTTTAAAGAAAATTTAAGTTTTTAGAAAGCAGTCTTCTGGTCAAGTACTCCTTGCAATACAAAGTGTCCCATTCATGTTTTTATTCTCTTAGGCCTAGTACCCAGTCTCTGTTAGCATCTCTCCTTAACAAGGAAATATGAACACTGCTAAGATATCCTTTGCTATTTCAGGATTTATGAAGAGGCTAGACATTCTTTCCACAAAACAGCTTGGGCAGTCATGCTACAATTTACCCTGCCATGAGGTTTTAAGGGTCTGTTTCTAGGTATTGGTCCTTTGACCCATGTCGCATTTTCCTGCAGGCCATGCATGTCTCTTTACCAAGGTATGGCATAGTATTTTCTGCATATTGGGACAAACATAAATGATTCTGCTTTATCTTGCATCTTTCAAAAGTTTTCAATTGAACTTAATATATTTGGAACTAGTGTTGTAAAGTTACTAATCACTTATATACTTGAAGACAATGGCTGAAATTTGTTGTACATTTTTCCTTAAGTATAAAATCTCAAATTTAAAGATTGTAGGCATATATCATATTTAATACTGATACAAGGAACAAAGCACATAATAGCAAATATCTTCAGTTTATTTATCATCTTGAAATATTGGCATTCTAATTGTTAGAAAGCATGCCTATGAAATAGGAGGAAGAAAGTGATAATATCTGGACATTTTACAATAATTCATTATCATGGAATTCTCCATCTTTGAATGGAAAAAAGCCAATTACATATGTTCTTCCCAGAAAAAAAATCTCATTTTTCTGTGTAAGTCACATTTTGTGAAGAAGTAGCAGTTTTGACTACATTTCTCACACAATATGCGGCAGTTTATGTGGTACCTCTGCTCAACTGTACAAACATAAGCTGTAAACTGATAGATACTCATAAATGTGTTCATAGGTGGGATTTTCATTATTTAGTTAGTTGGCTTTAAAATATGTCTTTACATAACAATCTACTTACAACTAGTTGACAGGTTTTAGGTATAAATCAGCATTCATGGAATACCATAAAAGTAAGTGACTTAAATTGGATTACTTTGAGTTCATATCAAACAATATGGTAAAGATAAAATCTGCAGGTAAACCACTCTAATGACATATTAGTTGAGGATTAGATGTAGGTTGATTTTTGAGCAAAAGCAGAACGAGATGAGGCGGCTTAAGGGAGTTTATGAGCTGAGACCAGGATCTGCACGTCCACCCCTCTGGGCAGCTGCAAATGGAGACCTACATCCCTTATTTCTAAATAAAGTCATGCATCAAGCAAATAAGCTTTTAATTACAATATGTTCTATCATCCTGCCTTAATAGATATACCTGTATAACCACTAAATTAAGAAAAAATATGTGTAAAGTTATGGTTTTATATTTTAGAGTTGCCATAATAGCAAAGATGATGGACATTATTAGTAATTACTAAGCCTATCTGAGTGATTGGCCAGTAGTATTCGCCTGAGTAATAAAAAATAAAGACGTACATAATTCTAAATTATTATATTTTATTCCATTAAATATATTTATTTTTCTGGTTTTCATTTCAGTAAAATCAATTATATTGTTATAATCAAGATCCTTCACATAATTTTGTTCTATCGACAATAATGATGTAAACTAGGATTAGTGTAAATACAGTGCAATTGCATTCAAAAAGCATACCACGTATGATTATATTTTTAAAAAATTTTTCATGTATATTTTCAAAAAAGTTGTTTTTCTTCTAAAATAATTTAAAATATTATAATTACAGGGCAAATTCAACTTGTAACTAATGAATAAAAAAATTTAATAAAATATAGAGAGCTGAAATTTAATTAACATTAAAATCTAATTAAATATTCATTTTTTTATTAAAATGAAACTATACATAATACTAGCATTCAATGTTGTCTAGTTGCCAATATAAAGAAATAATTTTATGCTGCATGCATGTTATGTATATTCATATTTAAGAGTAATATGAGTTGTTAATACTTTAAAATGTTCCTGGGCCACCATGTGATGTGGAATTATTGTGAAGAACATGCTAATCCGTGGTACACAGAGAGAAGCAAGAAAAAGTATGCTCAGGGATTCTGGGCAACAATGCCTTGTTATGTGATACTATTGCATTCATCTTATCTGAGAGAAAGGATTTGACAGATAATTAATTTGTCCTCTGTCTTACTTAAGCCCTTACACTGCTCGAATCCTTCCCTCACTCTGAGGCATGTCTCCATTTGATGTTGGCAGCAGCACGTACCACAAAGCCTGGTATTTAGATGGAGTCACCTTTTATTTTGAGGACCTGGGGAAAGAGATGTGAAGGGTTTCCCTGGAGCAAATGGTGTTAGTCATCTGAGTGGCTTTGTAATGTTGGGGGTCATGGTGTGCCAGTGCTGAGTGCTGCACCCCAAGTGTCTGAGGCACCCATGCATTCTTTAACACATGTATCTTTGTGGGTTTGTGATGTGCAGGGCCTCTAAGCACAGAACAGAGACCGTTCTTTGCTGGTTCTACGGGTAGCCTGAAGATTTTTGTAGGACATGATTGCTGTGACTACCACTTATAGACAGTTGATCTCATAATATATTTTAAGATGTACATCTGTGTAGCTGTTGTGATTACCACCACATGAGTCATCTTAAAAATATGAAATAACAATAAGCACCACTTAATGAGAGAAAAAGGTATGTCCTAAATTAAGTTCTAGCTCGGCATCACTACTTAGTCTTAAAAGTATATATATATTTACTTATTTTGTTAGAATATGACAAGGCATTTGGAGACTGCATTGCTGTGAAGTATGGCATAATTTCTACTTTTTTTTTTTTTTTTAAAAAGAAGCTATTTGTAATACTGCAGCAAGATCAGTGATGGATATGCTATTAAAACTGAACTAGAAAATAAAACAATTCTGCCAGCTGTTTTAAGTGAATACCTAAAGTCTCCTGTTTGGTGCCCTTAAGCATTATCAGTTATAATGGGTTTTGTGTATGTTTGATCTTTGTAAAAATAGAAATGTTTTATTTTCTTGGGATTTTATTTCCTCTGTTCATCCAAAATAGTTGTGTAAGCAATTGACATTATTAGGTTGGTGCAAAAGTAATTGCGGTTTTGGATTGTGAATTTTAAGTCATTTAACTAGGCTCAGACACATCTTTATTAATCAAAATAGAAACCATTATAATCAACACATTTTTGCCAACGAGAAATAAGTTTGTTTATTCCTGTAGCGTGAAAATCCGTGCTTCAGGATTCAAGGAACTCTTGGAAGGCATTTTCTGCATCCTGCTGGTTGTGGAAGCATTTTCCCTGCAAAAAGTTGTCGAGATGCTTGAAGAAGTGGTACTTGGTTGGCGAGAGGTCAGGTGAATATGGTGGATGAGGCAAAACTCCATGGCCCAATTTTGAAGTGTTGCTTGTGCAACTTGTGGTTGGTGTTGTTGTGGAGAAGAATTGGGCTCTTTCTATTGACCAATGCTGGCTGCAGGTGTTACAGTTTTCGGTGCATCTCATCAATTTGCTGAGGACACTTCTCAGATGTAACGGTTTCTCTAGGATTCAGAAAGCTGTAGTGGATCAGACCGCCCAAAAGACACCATGACTTTTTTGGTGCAAGTTTGGCTTTGGGAAGTGCTTTGGAGCTTCCTCTCAGTCCAACCACTGAACCGGTTGTCTCTGGTTGTCACACAAAATCCACTTTTCGTCGCAAGTCACAATCCGATGAGAAATGGTTCGGTGTTGTTGCGTACAAAAAGAGAAGATGACACTTCAAAACAATTTTTTTGATTTTCAGTCAGCTCATGAGGCACCCACTTACCGAGCTTTTTCAACTTTCCAGTTTGCTTCAAATGCCCAATGACTGACTGTAGAGTGGTCGACGTTGAGTTCTTCTGCAACTTCTCATGTAGTTGTAAGAGGATCAGCTGCCATGATTGCTCTCAATTGGTCGTTGTCAACTTCCGAAGGCTGGCCACTGTGCTCCTCATCTTCAAGGCTCTTGTTTCCTTTGCAAAACTTCTTGAACCACCGCTGCACTGTATGTTTGTTAGCAGTTCGTGGGCCAAATACATTTTTGATGTCGCGAGTTGTCTCTTCTGCTGCTTTACGACCCACTTTGAACTCAAGGAAGAAAATCGCTCAAATTTGCTTTTTGTCTAACATCATATCGATAGTCTAAAATAAATATAAAATAAACATCAAGTAATAAGTCATTAGCAAACAAAAAAGCAAAAAATGTGAATTAAAATGATAAATAATATAGCATAACCACATTTATTTAAGATTGTATTCCAATATCAAAGGGCAAATTTCAACAGTGCTAAAACTGCAATTACTTTTACACCAACCTAATATGAATCCAGACACTAACTGAAAAGGTATATTTTGGTTTAATAATTCTATCAGATCCTTGTAAAGATAGAACAACCTTAAATTTAATGTTTTCTACAAAATACACAGAAAGAGATCCCACGAGAGAGCTGTATTTAGTAAAACTACTTTAGTTCTCTTGCTACCAGTTCTTCACCTCAAACATACAGGTCTAGGTTACATAAAAGTTCACAAGGTAGTACCATCAGATAATATATGCAAATATTATGGTTATTTTCCAATGTTTGTTTGATGTTTGGTCAATTCACTATGTTGTAAAAAGTAAAGATTCTACCGTTTAACCACTATTGGCTTTCTATATTAGATTCCCAGTGTTTTCGCAATGAAAATAGCTTTATCATTCATTATGAGTATAAAACACATGCTATATAAAATTCACAGTAGAAAATAATGAAAATCACCTGTAATTCTAGAGGTGATTGCTAAAGACAACTGTGGATAATATTTATCTACATTTATTATAAGTTGAGGTTTATAATAAACTTGTCTTTTTAGCCAAAATTGAGGCATGTTGAATATACTGTTTGTTAAATTGCTTTGCTGACTTAATTATATATCATGCACAGTTTTTCATGGTGAATATATACATCCATATCATTTTTTTTTTAATTTTTTTTTTTTTTTGAGACAGAGTCTCGCTCTGTTGCCCGGGCTAGAGTGAATGCCATGGTGTCAGCCTAGCTCACAGCAACCTCAAACTCCTGGGCTTAAGTGATCCTACTGCCTCAGCCTCCCGAGTAGCTGGGACTACAGGCATGCGCCACCATGCCCGGCTAATTTTTTCTATATATATTTTAGTTGGCCAGATAATTTCTTTCTATTTTTAGTAGGGACGTGGTCTCGCTCTTGGTCAGGCTGGTCTCGAACTCCTGACCTCGAGTGATCCACCTGCCTCAGCCTCCCAGATCTGCCCGCCTCGGCCTCCCAGAGTGCTAGGATTACAGGCGTGAGCCACCGCGCCCGGCCCCATCCATATCATTTTTAATCCTTTTGGTCATGATTTATGATTTTTCACTGTTATAAACATTATGATAAACTTTATTTCATCACTTTTTCTCTTGTATGATGATATAATTATGGAAATTCATTCATTCAACAAATTTTATTGAGTACTTACTATGTTCTGGTCACTCTTCTTGGTTCTATGTGGCAGTGAATAAAGCAGACAAAGATCCTTGCCCTTGTGTGGCATATATTCATGTGAAGATAACAAAAAATAAACAAAATAAATAAGTAAAAATGTATAATTACTAGGTGGTGATATGTACTGTGGAGAAAAGGAAAGCATGGAAGGGTGATAGAAGTGTCAAAGGGTAGAGTTGCAATGTAAATAGAATGATTAGGAAGTGGAATTATTAGATCAATGTACATCAAACATTGCGAAACACATTGACTTATTTCCCAGAAACCTTTTACCAGTGACACTCCCACTAATAATATATGAGCGTGTATTTTTCTCACATTATAAAAAATAATCTTTTAAAAATATAATTTTAATGGGCAAAAAAAATTTGCATTTCTTGATTATTGATGATGTTGATATTTATTTTTTCATGACTATTGAAAATTTGTGTATTTTTAATGTAAAATACCAGATCATATCATTTGCTCCTTGTAGCAGATGCTGTAGATACCCTGCCATTTTTCTTGAAGTATACACCATTTCAGTGAGTGCCAACCAACTTCCAGCTACCAGTATCTATATCTCTTTCCTTGGAGGTGCTCTCCAAAGTCACTCTGCCCTCTCACATAGTTAACCTCAAGTGTCAGGGGATGAACTTTCCATGGCAGCTGCTTTGCATCAATGGCTGACAGGAATTGGTGTTAAAAATCCATCTTCCTCTTTCTTTGCATTTGTAACTCTGATACCAGCATTCTACACTGTTTCCCCAATTTTACCTATAGGATTAAGCTACTGTCCCCTGCAATGGTAGCTGATATGATAATGTTCTTTTTCTTAGTGGTCTTCCCTTTCTTATCTCACTTTCCCTCCTTGCCATTGCTTCCAGTACCTCCCTCATAAATTACTCGCATGGATTCTTTTTTAGGTTCATCTTCTGGACACTGAACACAATTCTCAGACAAGAGTTGTTCTACTTCTCCTTAACTACCACAAATTTTTAAAGTATCAATAACATACTTTTGTCAGCTATATAGCTTACAGATATTTTCCTAGTTTGTCTTTTTTAATAGTGTTTTCTTGGAGGGAAGTTTTTTATTTTTGTATCCAATTGTTTCCTTTATGATTTCTGGTTTTAGAGCCATGTTTATTTTTTTTAACCTCCCTCTAAAATGTAAAAATTAAATTCTTTTGATGCTTTGTTAGTACTTTTATCGTTTTATTTATTTATTTATATTTTACTTTTCATGTGGAACTTTGGTGGAAGATGAGAGAGGTAGAGATTCAAGGTTACTTTGTTTTTCTCCATACTGATAACTATTTGTCCCAATACCATTTATTGAGATGTTATATTATTTGAAATCAAAACTAGTCTTTGGCCATGTTGTTAAGCGACAAAATTAGATCAAAAAGGAAAACCAGTTTTCCTTTTTTTCTCATTCTGTGCTGCTGTGTGGTTGCCTAATGTCTACATCTGCAATGCCTGTAACATTTGTAATATCTGAGTCCCTAATAATACATAATTCCTGCATTTAGGAGTGAATCTGATGTTAATCATTTACCTATCTATCTCACATTGTTAATTTAGGTTAGCTTTTTACTAAGGTCTGTAGTTTTCTTTACATATTTAAATTTGCTGTAAGAGTTATTATAGTTGAAAAATGTCTATCTTCTATTAAAAGTGTATCAGGAATAATTGTATTACATTCAGACAAAAAATCCTCTCTTAGCACCCAATAAATCATACCAAGCAATGATCATTTTAGTCTCTCTAGATTTAAAGATAATCTTAGTGACATCAGTAAACTGAGTTGTTGAATAATCTACTCAGTTATGGTTGATCTCATCTTTGAAAATTTTCTTGGTTTTAAAAGTTCTCATGCTCTTACGAAACTTCAATTTTATGATAGAAGAATTTCAACATCTTTTATATGTATATGTATTCTCTCTCTCATGGCCTTTTACTATCCTTTAGGGCATAGATTTAATTTTATTTCTGATTATCTCCCCAATGTACAGTGCTAAAAATGAGGTAGGGAATTTAATTTATAATTTTAAATAAAATATGTAAATTTAAAACATTTAAAATTATGTTTTATTTTATAAAATATATACATTGTAATATAGTTAGTTTATGGGTAAGTGTCAACTTGTAGTATATTTTTTCCCTATAAGAGCATGCACTAGAAATTTCCAGTACTTTTCTGTTTTTTTTTTTTTTTCAATCCTGAGTAGAGCATATAGAGATCAGAGACAAAAAAAAGACTGATTCCAAAGATGTACTTTATAAGGAAAAAGACATACTTGATATTGTTTATAGTTTCATCAAATTTCCCTCTTTATAACTTATAAGTTATAAAACAGTTATAAAATGGAGTGTATTTGTAGGACATGGTGGAGGACATGATAGCAATTTTAAGTCTTTTCTATGCTTTGCTTTCTTCATTACAATATGTAAATATTAATAGATATATTTGTCATAAACCCCATACAATTTTTATCATAAGTGATATCTCAGGACCTTTAGATAAAAACTCATTTGGGCTTGTGCAAATTTGTGATAGTAATATTATCATCAGACTATCCATTTATCTGTTTAAGATTATATACTTGTTTTTATTGTATGTCAGGTAGTACGATTCACATTAATAAGCATTACCAAAAATTTCACTCGAGATATTTTTAGCATAACTATATTCACAAAATGTGAGTCCTTTCATGTGGCAAGAATAATTTTCTGTGAATTTACTAAGAGTCAGTGAGGACACTTCAAATATATTTTATATTATGCAACATCTAATGTTTTTAAAAATGTGGAAAATTCTTTTAAATAATGTGAACCTGTTTTTCATTTTTTCTTCATTTATTTTTCATATACAAACTAGTCTTTTTTAGTTCATGCAACCATCATCAGTTGGCCCCTAATTATTTCTTATCTTTCACCATTCTGTCACCTATTTTTGCTGCTTTTATCTTGTTATCTATAAAATGGTAAAAGAGAAGAAAATGTGCTTTTTGTTACCTGGAAAATAAAGAACTTACAACAAAGTCTAGAATGTAAGTTGATATAATGAAAGTATGTTATTCTGATGTTTAAATTTTCTTGTTCAAACAATTGTCTGCATCATTTAAGTATTTATATTGAATTCAAATTCTTCAGTGATATTAATTTTTAATGCTCCAGATAGCTTAAGTGTGATATAAATTAGAGCAATATAATTTATTTTAAAATTTCCCTATGATTTTTAAGTTTGGAACTATTTTATACTCAAGATCGATTTTTATAGTGGTATTTTAACCTGTTGAGACTCTGATGCTGAGAATTTGCAATAAAATATTCTTTTCAACTGAGTTTTCTTCATATTTTGAGATTTAGAAGTATTTTATTTTACAAATAAAGTGATATAATGTCTGCTCTGTATCGGGAAACTGTACTTGTCTAACAAGAATCACATATATACAAGGAAGGTATTGATATATGCAGGATTTTAAAATTGTAATTGTTTTAAGGGCTGTATAACTTGACTTTCATTTTTAGGAATAAATGGTGGGAGTATCTTGTGCCTTTCTCACAGTCCTGTGCAGACATACAGCAAGTGTGGTTTTTATTCTCTTTGGTTTTCCAGGAGCAACAAATGCATTGAGAAACAATTGAACTGGGCTGTTACAACTTTTTAATTTCAAATGGTACCTTAGTTAAGTCCCAGTCTCAAGACAGGAGTCCTAATGTCTGTTCCTAGCTATATATTGAAACATCTGCTTTATCCTTCTTCACCCCCCGTTGGTGGCCCATCCATCTGCTGGCAAAGCCCAGTGAATCAATCCCTCTGCTGTTTTCAGCCTCTACTGGCTGGAGATTAATCTTCCAACTTGGATAACCTGCCGCTTTATGTATCCCTAAAGCCTTCAATAACATAAAATAAAAAATAAAACTCTTTTTAACTATTCTTTTGCCCTAAAAATAGCCTGTGATAGTTAAGATCATTTCAAATTAAAGCTAATTCAAGATCTAAGGGAAGGAAATGTTTTATAAAACAGAGTGTTATAGAATACCTGCTTTTCCAATTAAATGTTAATCTGATTATAGAAATGAAATAACTCTTACCTGAAGCTTTTAAGCTGGACTCTGGGTCCACAGGTCTACGGAGTGAAATAATTATCTCACTTCTAGAAAAATACTGCACATAATTAAGATAATAAGTGTTATTACTCTGTAGTGATAATAATAGTCAGGATACCTGGCCAGGTGCACAGGTATCTGCAGGATATACAGGTATCAGTAGGGTGTACATCAGAAAGCATGTTTTTCCTTGTTCCTATTCTTTCCTCAAAGTATTTTCTGACAATTAATGGGGAATTCTTTAATTACATCTATTTTTTAGTGAAAAAAGAGGTCAAACACTATGTTTTGAATTATCATTAGAGAAGCAGGTTTGAGTTCTAGGTATGCAGCAAACTTATAACCAGGATATGTAGGATGGATAAGAAAAAACAGAATTTACCTAATCAAAGTAAAAGGAGATTGACCTGAATATTAAGTCTTGCCTTTCCTAAACAAAAGAACGCTGACTTTTGCACAGTATATTGATAACACTACCAATAACACACAACAATAGCACAACTTATTTTTTATTTATTCCCAGTTATGAGTTTCACATACTTTATATACATTTCTTTAATCTCCCAACAGCTCTGAAAGTAGACATTATTCCTTTGATAATGAGAAAATGAGTCTTACTGTCTCATAGCCTCAGAGAGCAGAAATAATTTGTCTGTGATCACTAAAGATTGTAGGAACAAAGCTGGGATTTGAATTATGATGTATGACTTCAAAGCCCATGCTCATTTCACTAGTATTTAATGTCATTGTTGATAACATAAGATCTATTTAAGTAAATGCAAACACTGATAATAAGTGGTCCAAACTTTTCAGGGAGGTAGGACAGGAAAAGATATCTCTCTACAGGTACATTTATTCATCCACTCATTCAGCAAATATCTATTGGACACCTTCTATTTACCAATCTATATTTAAAGACAGATTGATACCAGCATTGTGATTCTTTGAGGTTTACATATTGCAGCAGAAAACTAGCCCATGACTGAGGGGTGACAGTAGTGGAAAGTCCATGCTTAGTCTAGATAGGACTGATGTTTAGCTAACACATATTGAAATACCTTTACCTGTTATTGACGTATGTCTATATCTGCTGATGAATAGACTTTATCTCAAGCTCCGCTTACCCAAAGGACTTTACCACCCAGCTGCCCCAACCCACCTCTAGGACTACTTCAGAACTTCCCTGCAACTAAAAGTTTAATGCCTATGTTAATGGGGGACTGTTCAGACCCTGCTTCTTCTCTAAGACTGTCAGCTGTTGTGAGTGGTCAGTGGCCATTGCAGGCCACACTCTCAGATCAGTCCTTGGGGAACAACAAGGGCTTCTCCTAGTAATGCCCAACCATCTTGCCTATCCCATGTCCAACTCGTGTTCCATGTTCCAGGGACCTCAGAGTGGGCACCATTTAGAGCCATATTGGACCCTGCCAGTCTGTTAGACTGTCAGATGGCCCACTGTAGCTTTTGGACTGGCCCATCCATTTCTCTTTCCTTCTGCCCAGAGCATATCCAAATTCCTAAAAGAATGGTGATGTTCCTAGAGACAGTGCTAACACCTTGGGGGACAAATGCTTAGTATCCTTCTGCCCACATGAGGTTGTTGTCACCACCACTGGTCCTGCCCTGGCCATCATCAAATAGCGCTTGGGTAGACTGTAGCTTCTGTAGGACTTTGAGAAAGCAGGCAGAGAGGGAACAGGCTGGTAGATGGGGGTAATGGGGACAGCCTCTGGTAAAGACCAGGGACTGCTGGATCTTCTGGCAGAGTGGGATTTCTGCAAAGGAGGAGGAAGCAGAGGATGGAAGGCACTTGCATGAGTAGTGTGGAATCAGGAGTTGCTAGAAGTGAAAATCATTCTTTTCAAGCTTTTTAGTTAAATATCACCTCTATTTAATTCACTGCGTTAAAGCTAGTCGCAGGAATTAATAACACTAATATTCACGATAAATCAAGGACCAGACACCGTTCCAAGACATACGGCTCTTCCTCATTCAACAGGCAAGGAAACTGAAGCTTATTTAAAACTCAAATGACAGAGCCAGGATTTTAACTTGGGCAGCCTGGCAACATGCCCATGATCCCAGCCACCATTTTATGCCACCTCTCACCTCACCAGAATGATTATTTTAATGCCATTAAACATGAGAGTCAGGTTTATTGCTGTTGTGTTTTAGTTTATCATAGAAAATTGAACATATAAGGATCTCAGACTTGGACTACAAAATATTTAAATGCCATTGCTGTTTATTTAGTGGAAGCTGAAAGAGGAGTCAGCACTATGGACAATGCTGTTGATTTGAGGAGAAATTCTCTACCTGCTGAAATGCCTAATGACTATACTAATGATGCCCAATAACTATCAATTTAATGGGATAAATTGTTTGAAAGTTTGAGATAGCTCGCTATGTCAAATTGTGGATTAGACAGAGGCTTTACTTAGTGACAGCCATATCAAGCAAAAGATTGTATCAAACATTTCTAAAATAAAAAAATGATTTTGCAATTATTAGAAGAATTTGTGAATAACTTACACTCTAATTTATATCACTTTTTAAGCAGTTGAATAACATATTATTCTAGTTGGAGAATAGAAGTGAGTATATTATATTTTAAATAGTGTATGCATATATTGGTTTACATAAGGCATCAAAGCTTTGGGAATCTGTGAGTGCTTAGGATGGAGAAGTTAGGAAATGCTGAAATGAATTAAATGTATCAATGCACATGGGATTTTTCCATAGGTCCTTCTATTTCTGGTTTCCATTACAGATTTGTGTTTAGTTAATATTGATGTATAATTCTAGTTTTATGTAAAAGCCTAATTTTTCAAAGTAATAGAATATATTATATTATTGATTTCCTCCATGAAATGAAACAAGAGATACGAAAAAAGAAAAAAATTAAGTGGCCCCTTTGGAACCTTAATAAGACTGATAACAAGAATACAACATGAAACTTCATTGAGATTCAAATGGTGGGTAGAAGACTTGGTTTTCTTATGATATATCTGACTTCCCTGGGTATAGCCTTGCAGTTTGTACAAATAAAATGTGTTCCTCAGAAAAATTAAAAATTGCTTCTTACTATAAAACTTCAAGGACTCTCACAAATCTTCAGAACTACACATTTTAATCTGTGAAACCCAAGTAAGGGTCTGCTTCAAGCAGCATAAAGCTTGTGATTGATTACATGTAGGATGGCTCACAGAACCATGTACTTTTCCAGTTAGAAGGAATCAGATCATTGAGCCCAATATGTCTTTATAAAGATGAAGCAACTGAGACCCAAAGAGAGAGAGATCTTTGGGCTCAAGAAGTGTGTTTATGTCAGGGTTTGGACTAGACTTTATGTATAATGGAAACACTTTTCGTAGTATTCTATGTTGCCTTTTCAAGTTAAATATTGGAGAAAAAACTGAACTATTTACAGTAATGGTTTTTACCTCTTAAGTTTTGGAAGGAGTCTAAAAACAATCTTTGTAGCTATAGCAAATTAAGTAAAACTGTAACTAATTCAGGCAATGCAGAAGCATGAAGTTGGCCCCCCAAAATTTAAAAATGTCCTGACAAAAATGTCTTCTACATCACAGTTTGGTACTAGGACATACCATCTGGCTAATTTCTCAGAGTCTGGAATGAAAGTAACAAAAGGTTGCCAACCCCCTATGATCATAAATGAGAATCTCTGACAATGCTTATTAATTATGTCAAAAAACTCACTAAACAAGCCACATTCACATGGCACATGGCAGAGGTTAAAACGCAGCTAGTGAAGTCTAAGATTTTAGAGTATTTGAAACTGATAACTGCAGTCTCGTTGGATATCAATGGCAAAATAAAAGGCTTCTTGATATTATTTTATGAATTCTACATTTAAAATCCCAGCTTCAAGTCCTCCATCTGAGGAAGACTATAACGCTTAACTATACACATTGGTGTGCTGCTGGTTTCTTTGTTTTTTCAGCAAGATGCTTTCTGCCCACTCTATTCAGCAGCTGCCACATAGCAGAGATTTTTCCTTGTGAGGGTTTTTTGGTTTTTTTTTTAACCATAGCTATAAAACACAATGGGCCACACTCAGTTCTCCATCTGTCTTTTATGTCCCGATGGACTGCTTAAAGAGGCAACAGCTTATTTGTAACCTCCAAATTATACTCAAAATAATATTTGATGAAGACTAGTTTTTAAAGTTATCAGAGAAATTGTGTAATTGTACCTTTAAAATAGGAGAAAAAGCACATTATGGCTTCTTGGACTTTCCCAGTACTGCTGAGCCATGCAATTTACTTGTACACTTTATCCAGTTTTGAACGTGACATTGTGGGGAACAAAAGAGGACAGCAGTTCATCCAAAATCTAGTGTTGTCACTGACAGTAAGCTATAATATATCTTAAATCTGTGCTTGAAAGGAGGGAAGCAAAGTAAATGTTTCAAAATAAAGAGGCTTTAGAAAACCAGAATACTAAAGGATGTTACTGATTTGTTAATTGTGCTCTAGAAAATCATTTTGGTGGTTCTCAAAGTGAGAGAATATTGATCATCATTACACTCTTCCCAAGTGAGATATGCTTAATTGAAAAACAGCTTATATTATGTTTCGGGTTCCCAAACTCCCAGGGTCAAATTTACCCAGAGTTCCCATGAGTGATTAGAACCACATGATGTTTGCTTCCCTTCTGATTCTCTCCATTTGGTATGAAAAGGTAGGACACATCAAGTCCTTGATCAAATAATGCACATTCCTCCAGCACAATGTCCAGACAGTTTGTCACAGAAAATGATCCATTTGTGGAGTATTCATTTGTTCTTTTTAAGGTGCTTATTTGTTTGGCTGGGACCTAACAAATGGTAATTCATTTGTCAAAAACGGTGACACTAGAGAGATAGAATGCTTATTTTCTCCATGAGTTCTGTGATAATTTGTATTTTATTTTCTTTGAAAGAGAAAGAAACTAATATATCCTGATATTGTAAGTATTCAAGATGCTTTACAAACATTTTTTTTATTTTACTGTCAAAACAAAGATGTGAGGCAAGTATTTTTCCTAAATAATGTATAAGCATGCCCATACTAAAATGAAAAAAATTGCTAAGGCTATATTTAATTTTTGAATATCAGAAGATCAAAGGTTATATCAGATAGGCATAATATCCTCTTTAATTTTCATTCTCTTAAATCACAGGGTGATAGTACGTGAAGTTTGCCATATCAAGTCAAGTCTAGATTTTTAAAATTTAAGATATTTGATATTAGAAAGATTGTAAAACACTTTTAAAAGATGTTCATCTACATTGTTGGAGGTAAATTTAGTATTTCTCATTTCCTGGTGATTCCCAGTTTGGGCGGCCCAGTTTGTAGCCTGCAGGAATTGTTAGAAAAGTAAATATGGCTGAAAATAAGGAGAGTTTTTACCCAAATTATCTTTGTATAGAGGTAGCCATCTCAAATTTTCTTGTGATATCAGACACTCTTGAAATAAAGTCCCATTTGGAAAAGGCACATCAATCTAATATGACTTTAATCACTGCTATATATATGTACATATATATGCTTATAGAAGTCAACTGCAATAGTTCCTTAAACAAAGAGGCAAAGAAATTTAACATTAACTTAATAAACATGTCTGGGTATATAACCTCACAACTGTATATTTAATGTTGTTGCAAACAAACCATTTCAAGTAACTTAAAGAACTAAAGAGTTAAATGATTATATTGTGGAGTTTACTTATATATGCAGAACGAGTGAGGGAGAACTAGTGTTGCACTGTGATACACAGGTAAGTACACGTGGTTTGGGATAAAATTCACATGACTGCGCCAAAATTTGTTTCAAAAATTTAAACTACTTAGTTAGAAAAGCAGATAATATGCTTCAGGAAACTGTTGTGTGTCTAAAAGTAAATGTGGCTGTGCAATGAGAAAGGTATTATTGTCTACAATGTATGTATGGGGTTTTAATGAAATTATTTCATCAAATGTGAGAATAGAACCAAAGAAATTCTCCATTAATAATTTAAATAGCTTGAGTAGGAAATTGAGATAATTTTGGCAATGTCTTTAAAGGCTTAGGTATTCAAATTGAGCAATCCCTTCTTTTAAAATTGTCATTAAAATTTCTACTAGAGTATAAGCTCCATGAGGTCACATTTTCATATTTCTGGCACATAATAGGGATTCAGTAAATATCTGTTATATAATGAATGAGGACTTATTTTTTATTGGTTGAAAGGAAAAAGTTATAATTACATAATTTCATTGGCTCATTCATTCATCAATATTTATTACTACTCTGGTCTAGGCATTTTTCAGTGTTAATTAATATTGCCTTAATTTTGAAAAGTTCTGCTGTTTTTGAACTCTTTTGAATTTATTTGGTAGTTATTCCCCGAGGTTTAATTTTCTCTTCCCTTGTTTTGGTTATTTTATCCTTATCTAAAATTTTATTTAATGTATTCCACTGAAACTTAGGATGTAAATGTATATTATAAGAAAAGTTCATATATAACATGAACTTTCTTATATTTTATTGATTGTGTGATATTTTCAATTTTAAATTCAGCCATGCCATTCAGAAATGGAGAATTAAGATTGTATCTACATTAACTGTTAATAACTGGGCTCAATAAAATAATTTTGTTACATTTAGTAAAACAACTTCAAATTTTATCCTGATCTCCATGAAAACCAGTTATATACTGCTTTGATTTTTCTAGAAAATGATTTAACATTAGATATAATGGGCATAATATATTTTTCACTTCTTTGATTCTGAGAAATTCATATAATAATGAAATATTTCTGTGAATTTTGTTATATATACTATTTATAGGTCAAAATTTATCAAAAGGTATATTTTGTATTTTTAAATTTTTGCCGATTACTATTTATCATAAATACTATCAGTGGTACTTCCTAAACCTTAGATACATCAATGTTTATCACAAAATATATGATACTAAAGATGTTAATATATTTTTCATGAGCATGTTTAATAGTATATCTTAACATTAAATATGTGAATTATGAGATTGATTTTGACAATGCAGAGGAGATAATGTATTAAATGAGAGTATCTTAGTCTTATTTTTATACTGATTTGTAGTTTATATTTTCCTAAAAACACTCTACAAATTATAAGTAGATAGTAATTTATTTTCTTTGGATGTACTTATTTTTAAAAATTTTGTAGATTTACTTTTTCCTCCTTTACTAAACATGCAATTTCAACTCCCATATGAAATCATCAGCTCCTTTCACTAAATAGCGTCTTATTAAAATCAAAATCATTTTCATGACATCTGTTTGAGCTGTAAAAGTCACAAGCAAGTCACTTTCATTTGTCATTTTTGCTAATAAAATAATTTGGAGAGAAAACAGGTTTATGGTTTATTGATTAGACCATTAGTCATATTAGCTTTTACATATTGATGAAGTGAACTACTAAATAAAAAGATAAAAGGAGAGATGTTTAGTCGGTATGATTTCATGCTTTGGCAAACATTGCTTATTTGGGGGAAAAAGAAATAAAGCAATATGAAGAATAATTGAGAATACTTCAGTGGATTTCCTCTTTTATTATAATACTATATGATAAATGCATATGTGTTCAATTTTTTTATTTTGCTCATTCGAACATATAAAAGTTGAAAGAATTTGAGTTTTAGGTTTTTTAAAATCTGTGTAACTGCTTTGTTGTGGTGTATGATAAGGTAAAATGAATAATAGTAAAAGTTATAGTAAAGTATAAAATTAGCTAAAATTATATTGTAGATCTTCTCCTTGTATTACAACATGTTCTGCTCCAGACACAAAATAGAAATACTAAAATAGAACCGATAGACATAGATATTACTATATATAATAAAAATACTAAAATAGAACTCATGAATATTCCCATCTGTGTGTGTGTGTATGTGCAAACACTCATACGCTATGATGAATCAAAAATTCTGAAGGATTGATTTACACTTTAAAATAAAATAAAATATTATTTTAAAATAAAATAATTTTGTAATAAAATTATTTGTTTTTTATTATTTTTCTGACAATATATAGAAATATGGCCTATTTGTATATTTTAAATCTGATAATCTTAATAAATTAACTTATTAGTTCTAGTAGTTAGTTGCCTTGTATATTCCTTAGGGTTTTTACATTTATAATAAACATTGTGTGCTAAAAGAGATGTTTTATTTCTTGCTTTGAATCTTACATGCCTTTTATTTCTTTTATCTCCTTTTATTGCACTGGATATCACCTCCAGTACAATATCAAATAGAAATGGTGACATCTTTGCCCTTTCCCCAGTTTTAGAGGGAAAGATGGCAGTATTTCATTTGATTTATGATGTAGGTTTTCATAAATGCAAGTTTCACATAGGGATTTCATATTTATTGTGCGATTACTTCTTTTACAAAACTGAGCTTGTTTGGCCCTCATAATGCTTTTGCATTGCATGCTACTTAGTCTGATACTACATTTACCCCTAACTTTGCTTTTAAACTATTTTGTTGACTCTATCTCTGCCCAGTTTTACTGTTTATTCTCTCTGTTGTTTGATTCACATATGCCTTTGACACATCCAAATCTTCGATTTTCTTTCTTTCTTTTTCTTTCTTTCTTTCTTTCTTTTTTTTTTTTTTTTTTTTGAGACCATCTTGCTCTGTTGCCTGGGCTAGAGTATAGTGGTGTCATCATAGCTCACTGCAACCTCAAACTCCTGCCTCAGCCTCCTGAGTAGTTGTGACTACAGGTGTGCAACACCACACTTGGCTAACTTTTCTATTTTTTGTAGAGACAAGGTCTCACTCAATTTCCCAGGCTGGTCTTGAACTCCTGGCCTCAAGCAGTCCTCCCACCTTGGCCTCCCAAAGTGCTGGGATTAGAGGCGTGAACCACCCTGTTCAACCAAATCCATGACTTTCAATATGAAAGTTTAACAATTTTATATGTGTTCTGTTTAATATGAAATTTTAAATTTTTGTTTATATTTCTTTGTGCTTTCTCTTTTGCCTTTTAACTTGTTTTTGTGTTTGGCTCTTTTATCTTCTGAGTTAGAGTTTTGAAAGCCATATTTCCTGTGTTTTTATTCTACTAGTGTTAACATTAAATATTTGAACATAAAAATACTTGAATCCATATTTGGCAGATTATCAATATCAAGAGTGACATCAAATGATTGATCTCCCTTATTTAAGGTGAAAAATTATTGACTCATTTATTAAGTACTTATCAAGTAATTCTTTATTGTAGAGGATGTTCACCTTCCTCTACCAATTTTTGGCTTTTGTCTTAATTAAGACTTTAAAATCAGGTTGTTTTCAAACTTTTCAAAAAATATTATGCATCACTTCTTTCAACAATGCATTTTGACTTTTGCAATTAGTTTTGCAATTACAGACGTATTTATGTATTAGCTTTAACTTTAAGTATTTCACATGCTCATCGTGGTTCCTTTGAAGCCACCATTTCAATTCTAGTTCTTCTCTTGGAAGAATGTTTATGTTTTCAGGAAAGTTATTTGGCCAGTATACCTTCTGTGCACATTGTGTATATAAACCTGCCTTTCTGCTGTTGTGTCTCATAGCAGTGGCAAGCTCATTGCTGGATTTCCTACTAAGCCCATAGTATAGACCCTAAATAATCAACTCTTTGTATTTTTCACAATATATTTATATATCTCTTAGAGTATATAATTAACATGTTAAACAAAATTGAACTTTTCTCATACAGTTGTTACAAAAAATTAAGAGTTAATATATGTAAACAAGTTTGTGAGCCTATAGTTTTTCATAGTAGTCTCTGATGATCTTTTGTATTTCTGTGATATCAGTTGTAATGTCTCCTTTTTCATTTCGAATCACGTTTGTTTGGATCTTCTCTCTTCTTTTTAATGTGCACTCCACAGATGATGGTTACACTAAAAACCCAGACTTCACCATTACACAATATATCCATGTAACAAAACTACACTGTATCCCTTAAATTTATACCAAAAAAAGATAGAGTTAATGTATGTAAACAGACGATCTTCCGACACATAGTAAGTGCTAAATAGTTATTAACTTCTATTATTATTGTTATTATTACTATTATTTGTTTTTATTGTTTGTTGTATATTATTAACATCATTATTCCAAAATAAGTACATTTTAATTTGGTGTTTTGGGAACCAATTATTTATATATATTTTAAGATTAAGTAGATTATGTATATAATCACTGAAATATATGTTTTCTCAAATTTACTATCACAAAAGAAACCCTTAAAAAATTCTGGAAAATTTTGTAATAATTTGGAGTGTTAAATATTATATATCTTTAAATGTTTGTAGTCGTTCCAACTGTAGTATCTTGCTATCCTTTGTTTCAACCATTGTCATTTACTAAATATCAAAGGATTCAACGATGTTGTCTTAAGACTTTTGAAATCCTTACAATGAACCAATTTTGCTTTAAAAACATTTGTTTCATTTGTAAACAAAGAAAATTTGCATAAAATGTTGTTACTTTATAGGTATTTTTAAATTTTTCACTTTAATTGCCCCATGAAAATAAGGAAATACAATTTTCTTTTGGGAGATTATGTTTGTAGCAAACATTATTCCAACTTTTTAATTTGTATACGGAATTAAGTCAATAAAAAGAAAAAGATTAATAGAATGTTAAAGTTTTATATTTAAAACAGAAGCATAAGAACCTTAATCATCCAATAATATATCTTTCTATAAGTTTTTAGATTAATTTAATTATTATAAATTATAAGAATGGATGAATGGTAGCAAAACTAAAAGGAATGGATATATGTGCATATACACATGTATACACATGTGCATAAACATATACTTATATATAGTACCATTGTTGATAATATTTTCTTAAATATTTGGGAGAAATATCTATCTCTGTCTGTTGGTCTGTTTACCTATCTACCTACCTACCTATCTATCTATCATCTATCCATTCCCCATTAAATATAATTAGGGCAGTCCCTGGCATATAGTAAACATCTAATAAACTGTTGAACAAATAATTGATAATTCCTGAGGTCATGTGTAATAACCTTCTAATTATAGGATATAAACTTACTTACCTTCTTAGGAGCACTTCAGCATTTTATCACTACATTATTGATGCGGAAATTGGTCCTATTGCCACATTGCTTCTTAGACTTGAACACACTGAGTTCAAGCTCTGTATCTTACTGCGTGCTTATATTTTCATTCTTTATCACAGTGACTGGTACAGAATTTTTTGTTGGCTCATATTAGTTATCATTTTATAACAGATATTAGTTCCTATGAGTCAATAAATGTGTTAGATTCTTCTTGAAAACAATTTGTGTGTGTGTACATTGCATTTCAGAGCAAGGACTCAGAATCATAAAGAAAATCATTTTGTTGACGTATGTAAGTAAAGCATAGGTAATCAGATTTTCCCCTCAAATTGTGAGTAAATATCAACACTAGTTGATGATTTTATTAGATTTTTTTACTGTTATTGACTGGTATTTAGTCTTTATGGTATCTTGCTATTTTTTTTCCTCCAAAATATAGCTATCTATTTTAGTTTTCCCAGTGGGAAACTCAGAAATAACAAACAATAAGCATGTTAAAATTTCTGGGAAATTTTAGTAAGCCTAAAAAGAAAAAAAAGCTATTATTTTTTGTATATTTTAAGCTTAATAGTGATTTTAAGAATAGAAAGGGGCTTATTGTCATAAGAAGGATGACCCATTTTTAATTTTAATTAAACTTTTTTGATGGGGGTACAAGTCAATAAAGAAAGATTTTTATTTTTCTTAAATGTCTAAAGTAAGGAGTATTTTAATATTTGTCTCTTTTAAATATAGATTAAATTTATGTAATATACTTTATAAATGTATTCTGATTTTGGGACGTGTTTTTGCATATAATGGAAAAATATCTATTATTCAAGATAGGCCTCTTCTGATCTGTTTCTGTCTTTCATTAAAACATTTCACCTATCTTTTCTTATTTCTATTATAAATTGAGAGATAGCAAAGAAAAAGTAGTCTACCTTTTTCATAGCACATAGCCTTGCACTGTCAAAAATGTCACAGGTTAATGGTACAGCTCAGCTCCATTTATCTTACTCTGACAACTCAACCAACCTAGCACAATCTAACAAAAACATTCTTCCTAGACCAGGTGACATTCTCGGCCTTTGTTCCTTTAATATGGTAGCTGTGAGAGCATTTAGTGTGCAATAACTTTGTGCAGAAACTTTTTGCTTTTGGTTTCTTCAGTATTTTCCATTAAGGGCAAGGGTTTTTAGAATTTCAAATCATCCATCAAATATGAATTACTTTCAGTGAACCTGAAGATTATCTAAAAACTATGGAGATCTTGAAAGTTTTTATCATTTGAGAGCTGTAAAAAATTACAGAATACATTTTTAATTCTCAAACTTTTTGATTGTGTAAACAATATTTTTTAATGCTGAAAAAGCTAATTTTTTAACATCAGGATTGATATGAGGTCTTGTAAACATAGTCCAGATCACTTGGTAAATGAGTCTGAGTATCTGAGGAATATTTCTGTACTGTGTTGATGGAAATTTAAACAAGTTATGACACTTGAATATTTCTAAACCCATTTCTTTGTTCTGAATTTAATATTGAATAATATCTTGCCTTCTGTGTCAAAGAAATAATCATATTAACATAGTGACTCTGTAATACTTTTCTTCTCTATTTTTGATTGCTCAGACTTGGTAAGATATATTTTTCCCACTATAATAGAAAATCAATTTCAAAAAAGAAAGAAAAGCAATATTTGAGTTTTAGAAACAGTGGACACATAAATGTGTATGTGAATATCTTGCTGTCATTTTCAGAATGGTTTTTACATTTTTAAAATAAAGACTGTAGTCCAAAAGGTGTTTGGTTCTTATCTGATCACAGAACAGTGAACACTCTATCACATTCTGCATTCATTGCTATTATGTAGTCAATTTTGCAAATGTTTTCGTATTTAACTTTTCATACAGATCATGTAGTCTGTTAACTGGAGAAATAGCATATTTTGAATCAATTTTGTAACGTTATTTTTTGTATTTTATAAGATTTTTTAAGGATTAATAATATAAAAATGACAAGCCACCTTTGAGTTTGAATACCTCCTTCAATAGAGCACTCTCACAGCTATAATATTTTTACAATATGCTTAATTTAATTGTTTTGATATTCCTGCTTTTGATGTGTTAGTTTTATGGGAAAAGCTAATATTTATATTTGCTGAGGGACAAATGTGTCTTCTTTCTAATCTGAATTTCAGATTAATCTTCTGATAAAATGTGTGAGATGAAATGTGGTTTAAATGTATACATAAATAATAACAGATGCTAAAGTTATTTTCTATAAATAAAAATGAAAAATCAAAAGAATATAACATTGGGCCAAGAAGTAGAGTTAGTTTTCAACGTATTTTACAGTAATTTATGTTGTTTTAAAAAAATTGAACTGTTTTCATCATTACTAAATTGTAGCTAATAACACTTTTTAACATAATGAAAGTTGCAAAACAGTAGTTAAAATTGCTTCGGATATACCTCTTGAAACAGATTTCAGTATAGTAAAAATAACCACAATATTTTCTTTCAAGATCAATAGTAACTCTAAGAAATCAATAAATCAAATCAAATAGAGCCCTTGGATTTTCTTTTTGATGAATCTAAGCATTATTTTGTAGTTTCACAGCAAAATTTGCATATCCTACTGCATCATTTTGTTTTTTTGTAATTAACCAATATATCCCATTATTATTTTGCATTGATAAACTGAATTAGTTTTTTCTGGAAAATGTTCATATGTTTAGATGGATTATAGACCTAACAGATGGTGCTTAATACGTGGATAATTATTAATTTATTTCATAACAACTCAATGTCAGGGAAGATTGATTTATTGTCAGATTAACAGTTTGATATTGTCTGTGGAATAATGGGCACATCAGTTTCACATGGAGCTTTCCTAGGTTTCTGTGCCTTTGCAAATTCTGTTTCACTTACAAAATTTCTGTTGTCTTGGCTTGTTAATGATTAATCCCTTCTTGTTTATTCTGCAATCCTAATTCCTAATCTTAATTCGTTTCATTCCATTATCCTCTTGTATTTCAAGATGCTACTGCTGCTCTCAAATTTTACAGATCAAATTATTTTGTTGCCAAATATACTTGCCTTTTCAAGGTTAGTGTTTCTTGTAACCCTTTTACTGTTTCAGGCATTCATTCAACCAACAGTTATTGAATACTTACTTGGAGAAAATTAATGTGCTCATTAATTCACTGTATTGGCTTAAATCATTCTTCAAGTTTTTTTCTGTTATTTGATATGAATAATTGGTATTCTTAAAGTTCATGTTTAAGATTTACAGCTGAGTATGTGCTGGAACAAAACTACTCCTTCCTATTATCTTTATCTTATTTTGTTTCTAAAGGACCCCACACCTGTTTATCAAATGTTCATAGCATGTTTGTGGGTGGGTGTGTGTGTCTGTTTATCCCAGTTATTTATCTCAATATTTGTCAGCAATATGTTCAAGTAGCAAAAGTGGTGAATACTTTTTATGAATTATTGATGAGAGTCATTTATTGTAAATGTTCTTTGCTCAGCATTGTTACTAATTCTATCTTCATAAAGTAGTTTGCTTTCTTATATATTAATAAAATTTGCACTTAAAAATAATTATTTAGCTCTTTCAACAGCACATTATTATATTGATGGCTTTTCAGAGGCTATCATCATTATTATTATTATTATTGGAAACTTCTGTCTCCAACTTTATTTTTTATCCCTTTGCAGCCCATGCTATACAAAACATATTTAAGGTGGTTAACTTACTGAATATGTGAATAAATATGAGAGATCAAAATAAGATAACATTTTTATATTTAAAGACTTAAAAATCTAGGCAGAGACAAAATATGCTCAAAGCCTTTGCTTTGCGAAGTTTGATATGACTTTTCCTTTAAAAAATTGGGATTGCTACCCCTTAGGATGTGTACAGATTCTATTTTTTAGCAAAAAGTTAATCTAGAGGCAAATTGTCCATGAATAAGAGTATTGTAAAATTTTCCATTATTTTATGCATTACTTTGAACAAAAAATATGCTACCAGTTAAACTCTGGTCCTTAGATGATTTGTTCACTGAGGGATTTTATTTATCTAGTCATGCCAGTAGAAATAGCAGCTAAGTTCATGTGTGCACAAGCTGTAATAAGTCAATTCTGATATCTATGTGTCTGACAGTAATTATAAGATAAATCCAGGTTTAGGGACATTAAAATATGAAAAATAAGTTTCTTGGAAATGATAAAATATAGTAATGCATATTAAGTGCTAAGTACAGTTCCTGACACTAAATAAGCATTTAATAAATATTAGAGTATTATTAAAAAATAGGAAACACAAATTGAAAATATATTTCATTTCCATTGCTTCAAACCTTAAATTTAGTTTTGGTAATACTTATTGGGAATATTTGCAAAAATCTAGACTTGTCAATCAAAACTCTGTAGCTTAATTTATTAATATTTACTTGGTCACAGCTTTATTTTTGAGAAAGCTAACATGGTTGGTGAAAAATAGACTCATGCAATAAATTTATCATCCATCTTAAAAATGGCATTTTATAATGTCTTGTTCAATCTCACTGCGTTTTTATTGATAATTCTGCTAAAATCAGGAGCAGTGTCTCTTAACACAAAGTTCTCAAACAATAGTGTTTCTCCGACTTTACTGCACACTGGGTAGAAGGCAAAATTGTGATAATTAATTTTTTATGTCAGCTTGACTGGAACATGGGGTCCCCAGATTAAACATTATTTCTGGTATGTCTATGAAGGTGTTTATGGATGAAATTAGCATTTGAACCAGAGGGCTGAATAAAGTAGATGACCGTCCCCAGTGTGGGTGGGCACCATCCAGTCCTTTGAAAGCCTGAAAAAGATAAAAAGACAGAGGAAAGAGAGAATTTTCTCTCCCCACCTGACTGTTTGAGCTTGGGCATCAGTCTTTCCTACCCTCAACTGGGACCTACACCATCAGCCCTCTGGTTCTCAGAATTACACCACACACGCACTGCAATGGGTCTCCAGCTTGCAGACATCATGTCAGGGGACGTCTCAGCCTCCGGAGTTGTGTGAGCCAATTCCCTGTAACAAATCATATTCTATTTTTCTGTTTCTCTGGAGAACCCTAATACCAAAAATTCTCTATGTATCTATGAATAATTCTGTCCTTTAAAAATTTTATTATGGAACATAAAAAGAGAGAGGAAACCCATTTTTGCAAATGCATGCCAAATTACAGAATGTCCCTCAATATGTATATATATAAGAAAACTCCTCAAGATACTATATATTATATTCTATACTTTCTCTTTTACATAAGAGTTTGAGAAATGTACAACTCTCCACTGATCAATAATTTTCTTTCAAATTTAGCTTAAATAGGTTAAGTATCCTAGTTTAAATAAAAGGGTTAGCATAGAAAAATTACTTTCCAATTTCATTTTTTAAAAACAATTTTGGAACACTTAGATACCTTACTAAAATAAATATCTTTCATATTTTTAGAATTCAGTACTGAACAGGGCTATGCAATGAATCTCAAAAGGATGCAAACTTTAAACCCTAGAATATTAGTGTAGCCTTTATGTATTTTGACTGAGTAGGGAATGCCTTTAATTATTCTTAATTTTCCAAATGTAGATTCTTCAGTTTACCAGATAATTTATTTTTTTAATTTCATAGATCTGTTTAGTTGATAGCTCTGAGGTAAAATAAAATGAAAAAGGAAGAGGAGGAAGATAAGGTGAAGAAGATGAGGAGGAGGAGGAAGAGGAAGCAGAAAGGAGGAAGAGGAAAAATTCAACATCTTTGATTTAAGAAAATGGAAATGTGAGAATCCCAGTGAGTGATAGAATATTTTGGAATATTCTAAATTCCAAAGTGAGTGAGATATACCTTGCCCTGGAGAGAGTCATAGTTAAAGAGGAGACTAATTATGAGCATAGCTTATGATATAGCAGAGGGGTGATATGCACCAAGACACCAATTCTCTTTAGCTGGGAACAGGAGAGAGTTGAGGAAGACCCCCTGAAGGAGGTGCTAATTTACATGAGCCTTGAAGAATAACTAGAAGTTTGTGATAATGATAAAGAAGGAGACTATATTTCAGATAAGAATAAAAAGTGTAAAGTGTGAAAGAGCATGACATATACAGGAGACTGCAAGTAATTCAAGGCTAGATAGGGCCAGGATCATTATGTTAGAATCTAGGTCAATTTTACTCAAAGTTTTTTGAAAAAAGAGAGTTTATAATAAATTTTATGGTAGCAAATTAGATCATTATTTTATAGTAAGACAAATTTAAGTATACTATGGAGTAGAGAATAACATTTTGGAGATTTTAAATAAATGATGCCCTTGGAAATGACCACTTTGCCCATATAATTAATCTCAGGCCCTACAAGAAAAGATAAACTTTTCTCAGCGGTTATGGATGCTTTGCTGTCATACGTTAAGAAGCTCAACTGTAGGTGATAAGAAGTCACTTTCCAAGTATTCTAAAATCATCATTTCACCCAGTATCAGTAATACCGCTGCACTAGAATTTGTATAAGGGTACCTAATGGGTGTCCACAAATGGCTTAAAGGTTCATGTTTCAGGCTGGTGGGAGGCTTGCTCCGCTCCATGGACTCACAGTGGGTCATAATTTTAATAATTTTCGTTTTAGCTAGAGAGAAGAGAAGAGGAAATTCATAGCTAGAGATTCCTTCTTGCACGCATCTCTGCTATTCACATTCTATTGGAGAGATTATAGACATATGTGCCACATTTATTCACAAGAGAGACTGGGAAATGCAGTCACAGCCTTGTGCCCAAGAAGAAAGGAAGAACAGATTTTGGTGGCTAGCTTGCATCTATCCACCTCTAAATGATGCAATGATATAAATTATTGGTTAAATCATTTTCTATTTGATTATAAAACACTGTTTCTCATAGCCATATTTATTAAAGTTCGTCTGCCAGCATTATTAACATTTTCCATATAAAAAGATATAAAGATGCATTTTCTCAGATGTCTATTGTATTTGCCTGCTTGGACTGCCATTACAAAATACCTCAGAGTGCGTGGCTTGAAAAATAGCAATTTAGTTTTTCACAGTTCTGGAGACTAGAAGTCCAAGATCAAGGTTCTGTCCAATTAAGTTTCTGGTGAAAGCTCCCTTCCTGGCTTGCAGACAGCGACCTTCTCACTACGTCCTCACATGGCCTTTCCTTGTGTGTACACAGAGAGGGAGTGATCTCTCTCTCTTCTTCTTCTTATAAAGCTGCCAGTCCTATTGCATTAGGGTGCAACCCTTATGACCTCACTTAACCTCAATTACCTCGTAGTGACCCTATCTCCAAATACGGACACATTAGGGGTTAGGGCTTCAACAAATAAATTTTGCGGGGATACAGTTCAGTCCATAGAATCCATATTTCATTATTTTTACCTATAGAATGAACTTCTACTTCCCTATAATTGCTCTAATAACTATATTTTAAATTCTGTTTTTAGTAGAAAATATCTGTATTTAAATTAGCCCCTACAAGTAATTCTTGAGAATAGAAAGGATGTCTTCTAAATCTTAAACTGAGCTAACTAAATAGGAATAAGGTTTCTGGAAATAGAATGAGAAACCAAATTATTGGGGCCTTGTCTTTTCTTACTCATTAAGTTTTCATAGTGCAATGTAATTATAGATTAGTGTTCAAAAATAATTTATTTGAAAAACCAGCCAAACGTATCACAAATAAAGAGAATTTTCCTGCAACTTTTACAACTCTTATTTCAAAATATTTATTAAGACTTTATTATGTGTCAATTATGTGTCCTAAGCATCACCAATACAACTTCAAAACCTACCTTCGCAGAGCTTAAGTGTACTGTGTGAAATGTACGTGAACTGACAGTTACAGTAATATGGTGAAGACTCTGATGTGAAAAGCGCAAGGCACTTTGGTAGTACTTAGGAAGGGTGAAAAAGCAGAACTTTAAAGGGGTCATGAAAGGCTTTTTGGAATATCTGACAGTTCCTGAAGGAGAAATATTTAGCCTGGAAATTGTGTGTGTGTGTGTGTGTGTGTGTGTGTGTGTGTGTGTATGTATGTATGTGTGTGTAGTGGAGGTGCATTTTGTGTATTGGGTAAAAGAGGACAAGGGAACATTGTTCCTGTTAGAGAACCAACATAGGGAAAGGTCCTGGAAGTGAGAAAAAACATGGGAATCATGTCAGGATATTATCTTCCTGTTATCCATCAAATCAAATCATGTAATAGTCCTCTAGTGAACTTGCTTCAAAATTTTAAAACCCTCTATATGTTAAGATCTACAAAGAGTTTGGTGTTTGACCTTACTTACGAGCCAGTAAGTTAGCCTGATACAGTTTCATGGATGCTGAGCAAAGATACAGAACACCTGAATTTGAAACATAGACCATTCATTACTCACAGTAATAGCAGTAGCAAGAGTATCAGCATTTACATTATTTTTCCAATGCTCATTTCCTATAGGGTGATATGAAGAAGACCAGGTGAGGCCTGCAGATACAGTGAGTTGCATTACAGGAGAGGAACATCAGACTTAAGGACTGTTCTTGGATATAGCACCATATGTTTTGATATTTGTATCTTTTAGTACAGTATTTATTTGGTTAAACCTCACT
>CM052454.1:9125504-9141580 GCA_028533085.1 Varecia variegata | reverse complement strand
AAAACAATCATTTATTTCTGAAACTAATCAGTGCTATCCCTAGGAGACTCCCACAGAAGACTCTGGGGTCCTAGGGAAGGGAAGAACCACAAGTTGCAAGGAGTCTAGGTCCCTGAATCACCACATGGAAGGCCCTCCCACTGACCACAAATGTCACAATGGAATATCATGAAATTGAAGACTAAATATTTACTTTGAATGAAATAATATACTATTTTTAATTTGGGAATTTATTTTACAGAAGTTAATTGTTATACCTGCTCTCATAAATCTTAAGTACTAATGGAGGAAGAAAGTAGATAAATAAATGAAACATACAAGTAAACAAATTAGTACAAAGAGTTATTAATATCATGCATAAAATATAGTATGACACAATAGAAGCTACTTTAGATTGAGTTAAAGGGAAATATCTCAAGAATTGATAGTTGAGCAGAGACACTAAGACCTGAAGGAACCAGCTTAAAAAGAACCTGGGACAAGGAGCCTGTGGGCAGCAGTAAATGCTGGAACACAGACATTCAAAAGTCACTGTGGCTGGTGTACAGTGAGTGAGGAAGAGAGTGGTCCAACTAGGGAGGAGCCAGATTATGTAGAGGCTTGAGAGACATGTTGAGAAAGTGAGATTTTCTTCTAATTTGTAGCTTCCTCTTTTAGTAGGAACACAGAGTACATCAGCTGGCATAGCCACATGGCAAAATCAAAACACAACATCTTGGACTTCTACACTCAATCTCTGCTGATGATCCAAGAAGTGTCCCATCATGGTACCCATATATATTAAATATCTCCTAGCTTAGAATGAATTATCTGCCCACCAAGAACACCCCTGGAAAGAGCGGAGAGTGTCCTTTTTCACCTTCTCTTCTGAGGGCATGAGCTCCACTGTTTCATATGTAATCATCAGTTCCTAGCCTCTGTTTTCCTAGAAGGCCCACTGAGAGCTCATGCAAATATATTTACTAGATATTCACTCTGGAAAACAAGTTGTCAGGTTTAGAATTCTTCATTAATAGACATTGATAGATCCCACATCAATGGTTTGCGGCTTTCTTATACCCACTTGAGGCATAGTTGTCTGGAAAAGAAATTTAGTATATAAAGAAGAAATTCCCTTGGCAGAATCATGTAGAAAGAAATAAATCTATTTTTCTGACTTATTACAAAAGAGAGGGACTGATTACTTACAGCTTAGAAATGCATTTATGAAAGAGAAAGGCATATAAGTCTACAGAGTCAATTTTCCTACCTAAAGCAGCATCTCCTTCAATCCAGGGAATATAGGTTTAATGTAGGTAGCAATAAAATGTTAAGCTTCAAAGAACTTTAAAAATCATATAACCATAAATATTAATAAATTATGAAACATGCCAGACAATTATGTCAGCCTTCATTTTGCCACATATCTTTGTCTTTTTTATTTAGGTTACTACACTGGATGGTAAAATTGTGATGAGAAAAAATACCCTGCCCAGATTTACATGACAATCAGAATTATGTATGATTTACTAAAGCCACCATTGCTTTCATGCTTTCGGACACATAAGATTCATATAATTTTATTCTGCAGCATAATAAATTGATTATGTGACCCTTAATGTTGATCCAGTCTTCTTGAGAGCACAAGTAAAGGCTTTTAAAGGTTATCAGAGTTTAGCAAGAATTACCTGGGGGACTTATTAAATATATAGACGGTTAGGTTCAGTAGATCCTGTAGGGCTCAGATATTTGCATGATTAGCAGCCTCTTGACACATGTGCTCTACTTCCCACACATTTGTATACTTCAATGAGAAACACTTTTGTACCAAAAGGCACAAAAACTGAAGAGCCTTTTTTCCCCCCAAATCATGATATAGTATGATTTATCAAAACAGAAACTCTACAAAGAGGTCATGGGAAGTTAAACATATCTATAAAATAGTTCCCTAATAAATTTAACTAAGCAAATACACTTCATTAGGAAATAAATTTAAAAGGAGAGCTCCATGCATACAAAATTATAAAGATACAATTCCAGTTAATTACATTACAAGTCAGTATCTCAGAACGTGTGATCTCAAAGTTAGTGGAATCTATGGAGATACGGGTGCGGTGCACACCATCTGCGGGATGGACACGCTTGAAGCTCTGACTCAGGTGGGGCAAAGGCAATATATGTAGCCTAAACACTTGTATCCTCATAATATGCTGATAAAAAAAAGAAAGAAATCACAAACACAAAAAAATAAAAATTCTAAAAGAAAACACACACACACACACACACACACACACAAAGTATATGGTTCAGATTAAGATAACAGCGCTACTGAGTATCTAGGATTTGCAGATTATATCCACGCTGTATGTGCTATAATGTTTATTGCAGGAGTCACATGTTGAAAGAAAGTTAGGATCACTGGATTAAGTGATATTAATATGGACAATAGGAATAGCAATCTTCAAACATTTCAAGGAGATTCATGAGGGAAACACAATAATCACATAAACTGCTCCAGAGGATTAGAAAAATTGAACAAAACTGTGAGGAAGGGAATTGTGTAATATAAGTAGCCTGTAGCAAGTACAGCTGTCCAATACAACATCATAAGGTAAAAATATTTATAATAAAAATAAAGACAAGGTGATTCCTAAGCACCCAGGATATTATGAAAGCATGAAATGAACATGGCTTTTTAAACTTCCCACTGTATTAAATTAAAGGGTATAAAATACATATGCACCACTAGGATAAAGGAGATATAGTGCCTAATCTCTACTAAAATCTTTGTAAAAATTATAACAGGAAGTTAGATATAGTGTCCTAGATAGTAAGTTCTGTCAGGCAAGAGTTATTTCTGTCCAGCATGTAACTTAGTACTCAGCAGAAAGCAGACATGCCATAGATACTGCAAGATCTGCATCTAGGTTAACCGGTAAATGCTAGAGGAGAGAAGGGAGTTGAGGAGGAAATGAAATCTACAGCTGGTACTACAAATGATATAAGTGATAGTTTGATTTTACTGTAGTTTCTCAAAATGTTGTCTATAGATTGCTTCTCAAATTTTAATAAGCAATCAACTAAGAGTATTGTCAAAAATTCAGTATCTGATCAGTGGACTGAGATTCTGCAATTCTAACAAATTCCTATGTGATGCTGATTCTTCTGATCCTTGGACTACACTTTAAGAAGCAAAGCTTGGACAATGGGAATTCATTTAGTCCTTTTTCTTAAAAAGATAAAGTGAGTCAACCAAACCATGCTAGATTCTGATTGAGTACATCCAAGGAGAGGAACAGAAATTTATATTTTTAACATGTTCCCCCAAGTGATTCTCTATGAATTCTAAAATTTGAGAAGCACTGGCTCATAAAAAAAAGGCTGGAGGAGGGTTTGGAAATGGGTTTGCTACCTCTAAACAGCCTTCTTTACACAAGTCCCAGGAGCTTTACACTTTAAGGATGTCCTTGATGTTAACATTCACAGGACTTCACATGAATAAAAATGTTAAGCAATGAGATTGCAAAATGATTTGCTCAGGTCCCTCTACCCCCCTGTGGATGGCCCTAAGCCATTAAAAACAAGTTAAGTGGTAGAAATTGAGTGGAACTAAGTTTCAAATCCTCGGGAAGCAAAGAGGTTAATTACCAGGGTTAGTCTAGAATCCAGAACTGTGTGTCTCCTATTCAATATTTTTGTTAATGGTCTGGAAAAAAGGTGAAGTTTTAAAATTTGCAGTCAAAATTTATTTTAATTTTCTTGAGATTAGGGAAATTGGTTGAATTCCAAAAAGGCCTAACAATATAAGGTAATTAAGAAACACAAAGGTTGATAAAATCCATTTAAAATACATAAAGGCAAAGCACATTTGAAAAATAAATTTCAATTACTCATACACATTGATGAGCTCTGCACTAAATGTAATTTTCTCAGGAATAAGATTTATGTATCTCTTTGTGCAATTCAATGAAGAAATTTGTTCACTACCTAGAGGCAATAAAAATGGAATGAGGTATTAAACCATATTAAAAGAGGCCAGAAATAGGACACATATAGTATAATACCTCAATTTACAAATCAATAATATCTCTTTATCTTAACTATAGTATTATAGTAGTCATCTTTGTCATCTTAGTTTTAGGTGGCTATATGAAAAAAATAGAGAACCAGAAAAGCAATGAAAAAGCATTACTCTCATAAGGAAAATGAGGTACTCTTTATGATAAAAGATTGAAGGACACATTTAGTTGAGAAAGGGAAAAATTAAAAGGATATGTAACAGTACATAAAATAATGAATACGAATGACAAAACCAAGTGGGCACTCTAATTTACCTATATTTCTAAAGGCCATTTTCTGATAATAGAAAAAAATATAATCCAATTATATTAGAAGGTTGACAAGTATTACATACAGATAAAAGGTCTTTGTCCTTAATGTTTTTCTATGAAAAATTCACTGTAAAAGGTATTATATTATCAAGGTAAATAAAATGACAGAATAAGATTAGCAGACACTATTCAAAAATAATGGCCTATAGCTGTATCTGAAGATGCTATGTAGCGTATTAGATCATCTGATCAGTTAGAAGTGGGAGGATAATTTTTCCTTTGTTCCTATACTGCAGTATACTTTGCAGTATAGAGTAGAAAAATAAAATGTAGGGGAAAAAAAGGTTACTTTATTCCACCCGACAAGCAGGATGGATCTAATTTTTTGCATCTAGCATTTCTAAAAAACACTTTAAAAATTCATTTGCCAAGTCTTATAAAGAAATAGATACAAAATTAAGTGTATGTCATCGACAAAGCCTAAATCAAGAGATTATAATCACTTATTCATTAAGTGATACTTACTATGTGCCAGTAATTGTTCTAGATGTGGGAAATAAACTGATCAACAGAAATGGCATCATCCCTGACTTCATCCAGCCAACCCCACAGGCAGTTATACTACAATATGAGAAGTGGAACAACAGAGGAAGTATATGAGTATGTGACGCTATCATGACATACATAAGAGACCCACAATCCAAACTTAGGTTATCAAGCAAAGCTTTCTGAAATATCTGATTCCTAATGCAAGGGATTTGAAAATATTATTCAAGTGACAGGCAGCAGTGCTAACTTTTTCAACAGAAGCAATTGCATAGTATAGTACTGCAAATGAAAGAAGTTCAGCATGTCCAAACTAAAAATGAAAAGGGAAAGAGGCTACGGAGATAAACCAAGGCCCAGACATACAACCCACCAAGATAAGGGGTTGGACTTTATCCTGAGAAAGATAAGAAACTCTTGAATGGTTTTAAAGCAGTAGATAAATACATTTAAATTTTAATTTTAGAAAGTACTCTGGCTGCAATATGGAGCATAGACTAGGGGTAGTGGGTGGGGAAAAAGACTAAAGACTGTGAGTTTACACAGTTTTTACAGGATAGATGATTGTGAGTAGGGTGTTGATATTGAGAATAGACAGAAGCAGACAAAGTAGAAAAATATTTAGTAGGTAGAGTCAACAAGTTTCTAATGGATCGGATAGGAGGGTTGGTAGTGAGGAAAAGGTATTCCAAGTGAGATGTCAGTGGGCAGTTAAATTTGTGGTACGATAAGCCAAGGAAGGGAGCTCTTCAAATGTGAAAGTTTAGCTGTATAAAAAAAATGAGTAGTCTGGATAGACTATCCTTGGGAAAATGTGTGAATTAATAAGAAAAGAGAGCCTAGAAAGAGCTCTGAGAAACATCACCTTTATTGCATGGGCTGGAAAAGGAGACTAAGAAAAAAATAGCCAGACAGAAGGAAAATTAGCAGAGCGCGATGTTGAGGCCATGAAAGCAAAACCAAAATACAAACAAACAAAAAAATAGGAGCATCCAGATTGCCAGAGTTATAGAGAAGTAAGTTAATGCCCTTTCACCAGAATGTCAGCCCAATCGCGCAGTTTTCTGGTCCGTTTTGTTTACCACTACATCCCCAGTGCTTAGAACTGAGCCAAAGAGAGTAAACATTTGCTTACTATTATAAACTCCTCATCATTATTTAATTGTTGATTCATTTGGATTCCCTACTTTATTTTACATTATAGATTTATGTATTGAATCCTTGCTCTGACAGTAGTACAACTTTTGCAAAGGAAAATGATTTATGCAGTTGTTTAGAATTTGAAAATACTTACTGCTTCTAAACAGAAAAAGAAAACATTTCACAAATTCTGATGATACTAAAATAAACATAAGGTGTGCTAGAGAAAATTTCACATTTCTTAATTTATAATTTCTGACACTAGACTCTACATAAGTATTGACAATTTTATTGAAAAATATCCATGTATTAAAATTTTCCTACTATACAAGATAATAAAAACTTATTTCAGTTTAACATCTGAAAACTGATCTCTTTTTTATTGTGATATTCAACTATAGTTATACTATGTCCCCCTCAATAATGTTGAATGAGGTACTAACATGATATACCACTTCTATTAGCAGATTCTGAGAAGGCTTTGCTTCTTTTAGAAACAGAATATGAAAGAAATCCAATGATAAGTGCCTGAACAAAAGAAGAAGGCCACGCAGAGACAGAGAAGGTCATGTGAAGATGGAAGCAGAGATTGGAGTTGGCTTCCTCAAGTTAAGAAATTCCTGGAGCCACCAGAGGCTGGAAGAAGCAGGAAGCTGGAAGAGGAAGAGCAAGCTCCTCTCGAGCTCTGAGAGGGAGCATGGCCCTGCTGACACTTTGTTCTCTGACTTCTGGCCTCCAGAACTATGAAAGAATAAATTTTTGTTGTTTTATAGCACCAAGTTTGTGGTAATTTATTATGGCAGTGCTAGAAACTAATGCAGTTAAGTTTAAGACTTTGACCAAGCAGTTTAACCTATATGAACTTCAATTTTCTTCTCAATAAAATAATAAAATTATACTCTATCACATAGGGTTGTGGTGTTGATTAAATGAAATGATGTTTATAAAAGTATTTTTAAACTATGAAGTGCTACTCAGTTCTAAAGATTCATTATGTTGTCTGATCTGTGGTATGAAGTCCTCAAGTATTTTGGGTAGAAGGATAAGAAAAAAGGAATAAAAAATAGTGTCAATGTTTATAATCTAGTGGGTGAAGGATATCATATGGCTAACAAATAAGTAAAGAAAATAATAAAGAAATATGAAAAATTACTTAGAATAGTATAATATAATCTTATAAATAAATTTAGTGACAGGGTTTGGAGTAAAAATGGATACACACAGAAGAGTGGTTTTGGCTTATAATATGGAATAGCCTAGTTTAAGAAAATTTTATGATAGTTCTGTAGCTATTCACCACCATGTATGGAATGTCATAACACTAACAGTTTTAATTACCTATGTTGTTAAGGCTATTCTCTATAATGACTATGGAGAAGAAGGAGAAAACATCCCTTATGGTTTCTAAAATGGAAGCTAATTCACTTTAAAATTAATAAAAATCCAAATACTTTTATGATTGCCAAATAAAAGTAATAAATGAAGCTATTTTGAAATAGAATCACCTGTGTTAAATTCTGTCTGTATGAAATAAGGCTTTCAATCATCCACACAACTAAATATGGCACTATGCCATTTCTGAGAGTTTTTCTTCTTGGAATGTGGCTTCATAATCATTTTTGATCAATATCATATGCTGTTAATCTTCAGTTTGCATTAAAACAAAATAAATCTCAATCTTTATTGCTATCATCAAGGGAGACTTCAGTTCTAGTCTCTACTCTCTCATTGATAGCTAGGCAACTATAGTTACCTTTATCCCCACTATAATTTCAACATGAGGAGTTCCTACTTGTGTACTTGGAAAAAATAACACTCTTGTTGTTACAAAAATTATTTTTATGGATATCTTTGACAATTGTCAAGTATGTATTAATAGATATAGATTCAGGGAAGCACTCAAGCTGATACCTAGGATTGGTGGGTCCCTCGTATTCTAGTTACTTGCTTATGGGCATTTTTACTATCAGTTAGAAATTGAGATTATCTCCTATTGTACCCATTCAAGAGATGACCAAAAGCTTAGAGGCCTTATCAATGCTATATGATATTGTCTAGATTCTTAATATTTCAGTAAAGGTGGATAATGAGATGATACAAGCAATGTGAAATTCAACAGGGATAAATTTAAAGACATTTTTAAAAAAATACAAATAAAACATAATAAATATCTAAATTAGTTCAGTTCATGTCAAAAAGAATTGGGGATTGGGGGTTGTCAACAAACCCTACTGGTGCCAAGAATGTACTGGGATTGAGAAAAAAGAAAAATCTAATATTAGTCTACATAAATAGAAGAAACATAGAGCCAATATATAAATCAAGTCTGATGTGTATTCTATTCTATTCTGTGTAGCTCAGACCTTATCAGGGAGAACTTGGGCAAGTTATTTTACCTCTCTTTGTCTCAATTTCTTTATTTGTAAAATATGTAAAATAAGAAGCACTTACTACATAAAGTTGTTATGAGAAGTGAGTAAATATATGAGAAACAGAATAGTTCTCGCATAGGATAAGCACTTTAAAAAGTGTTTATAAAATAAAGAACTGTATTATCAATTAGAACCATGATGGGTCTAGAAATTTATGGGACAGTAGATAATTTTCCAAGCCAATTGGTGTTTGCTTCTATCCTTTCTTTGCCACATTTTGGCCAGCTCTGATTCTGATTTCTAAGTAATCCCACCTTTCTGTGACTGGACGTCGTATCAAAGGAAAGGTTAGTTCTTAAGTTATCAAAATGTAATTTTTCTACAGCTGAATTCTTTTCAGAAGAAGTAAGCATATAAAATGAATTTATTATATAGACTAGAGGAAACATAAAAGAATCTATTGATATTTAGAATATTTTTAGACTTTGGATTTTAAAACTTCATTATGACTATACATTTAAACATTATACTTTGGGGTAACAAACTCTAATGTAAAGAAGAAAAATGAAAGATATTGAGTTTCCAGATATGAATACTAACAGTGGAGCAAATACAAGAACATTTTCAAGTTCTCAAAAGTGTGGGAGCAATTGCTTTCTGTGATAGTAGTAGCTCAGTGAAATAATTGTATCTAACACTGAGAATACTGGGCCCTGAATCTTGAGAAAGATGAAGCATGCTATTTGTTTTTAAGCAAATCAAACCAGACTCATAGTCTTAACACTTAATCACTTTCTATTGCAGTAATAACTTGCAATCACAAGACTTTTTCACACAGCCTTTTTCTGAATAACCTACCTCCATTATAGAAGTAGATGGCAATGCTCCTCTTTATAGTTCTCAAGTACATCTCTAATTTTCTCTATTATAAAAGCAGTTAATGGCTTACATTCTCTTTCTTTATGACATGAATGTTAATAGTAAGGATCTGTGAGATAAGTGGCCAAACCTGAAATGAGTGGTTTTGTTGAAAACATTCCTAATCATAGAAGAAAATGAAATTGTTTTTTTTTCTATCATATTGTTATATCATGGCCATTTTATTTTTGTTACAAAATAATATATTGCTGCAAATGCTCAGGAAAACAATCACCAGACTCTTACAGATGCAGCGAGGGCAAGTTATCCTTTTTCCATCACTATTAAACATTACTGAATTTCTTCATGTGAAACTGAGCTATAGGCTATACAAACAGTTTTATGAATATAGGGTCTAAACTGTAATAATTGTCAATACCTCCTAGGACCACCTTTATTTAAACACATCATTGAGCCTTCTCTTTAACTCCAGATTCTCAGTATTTACTTACACTTTTGGTAAAAAGGAATCTGGACATATTGGAAAGAACACTGGACTGGGTGTCAGGTAACTGGGTTCAAATTTACTCTGCCACTCAAGATCTGCTATATCTTTGGAACATCCTTCCACCTCTCTTGACATCTTTTCATCTCTGAAAGACCATTTTGATTTAGCCCTAAGTCTTTCTGCACAATAGAAGGCAGCTCTGATCAGCTATGGGTATAGCAACCTATCTTTGGTTTCACCTATTTTATCTTTGGGCTAATCTGTTCAACAGCATTTGCAGACCAAACCTCATGAGAGTGACAATAATATGTCATTATTTTTAGTACTGGCTCAATCTCATTATCCCAACTTTAATACTTAGGCTATTGAGAAACCTGTGGTAGGAGATATTTCACACATTCAAGCTCCAACTTCAACTCCCTACTTCCTAACAGTTCTAAGGTCTGTATTTAATTTCTTACCATTATCTTTATCTCTTCTAAAATAGCATTATAAATAACTTCTACTAATCATTTCCAACAATTTTAGTTTCATTTTTCTATTCTCTGGGCAGCCCTTCTATGCTCTGGGCAGCCTGGAGAAGCTGGGGTATTAGACACACAGATCAACTTCTTCCTCCCTAGGGGGAAGCTGAGAGCTGGGGTTTATCATCGGCTTGCTCTGTGTTGAGCAGTGACGAGAATCTATGGCATCTACCAGCCCAAATCGTCATCTCTGTTCACATCAGGCAGCTGGACTGCGAGAGTACTGCAGAGCTCCAAGACTTGCAAGACAGAGTCCAGTCATCTGAGAGTCTCCTCGGAAAAGTTGGGCCACTGGACTCAAACCAAACCCTTCCCTTCTCTGGGAGCGGCTAGGAATTAGGGTGTCTCTAGATGACTATACAAGGCTGTGCTAGGGGTAGGGATTCTGGTGTGTCCCAAATCTCCTCACTGGCTTCAGGGAGTCTAGTCTGGTTTTGTGTTCACTGGAGGTGCAGGAACCTTTCCATTAGTTTCTGGATTTCTCACAAAGGGAATTGGGAATTTGTCCACGAATTCCCCGCTGCATCAGTGTGTTGATGGGGAGGGGTGGGGGTACTAGGGCTTCTTAGTTGACCATCTTGCTGGTGTCACTCTCTCATTGTTCTATTAGTAAATCTGAGCTTTTTCTCTGTCTTATTTTCTAATTATCTCTCAACAAAGTGATACAAGAATAGAATTTTTTGAGCTATGGACAATATTCATATCTAAACTTATGTGTCCTAGAACTTTAGGGATAGAAAAGGAACAATTTAAGATTCCAATGATAATACTACTATAACTATATATGCTATTCATCTCAAGCACTCAAAGAACATCTATTTTTAAGAATTGTGTCATTCTTTCTTTGCATAGGCATGGTTGCAAACTGTCTTGATCTCATTTCATTTCAATAGAAGACACTGGCTAGTGATGGGTTTCAGAATATGCCACCCCAAAATATGATTGCAGAAGACCAGAATATGTCATCATAAACAGGTTACCAACAATAATTCGTATTCCATTTATTGAAGAAATGGAATAAGAATTATTCTGAACTGGTTATTTTGAGAAACTATGGACAAAAGAGAAACTCTGAAAAGTTACCCTTTTACAAGAGAAATGTACACCTCTAAAGGAAATATCCATTTGTAAGGGTGTCTTCCTCTCTGGATCAAGTCACTAGAGACTCTTTAATCAATGGAGAAAGCATTGACTTAAATTTTCAAAATAAACTTTTCCCTTGTTGTATGGTACTTTTCCTGGTCATGTTGTTTTAACTAGGTTTTTCCCCACATCCTTCTTTCTTTGTTTCAGAGAACTGTGGTATTTAAGCCTGAAGTCTAACACAATTCTTTGAGATCTACTCTAGGGATTTACTCACTTTTGTAGGTTATCTGCCGTGTATATAAAAGGTATACATGTTATTAAACTTCTGCTTGTTTTTCTCTTGTTAATTTGTCTTTTGTTACAGGGAGTCCCAGCTAAGAATTCACGAAAGGTAGAGGAGAAATTATTTTTCCTCCCCTTTACTAGGTAATGTGATGCTGAGGATACCAACAGGATCTCCTTAAACCTTAGTCTGCCTAAGTGATTGAAATTCCTATAATATTAATTACCATGTTAGGATTTCTTCCCTGTAAAAGTAGTAGTACGGTGGAAAAAATGATGATGAGAAAGGACGTAGATAACACACTATCTACGATTAATGCCTTTAAGTTTTTTTTAACCTAAAAGGTAACTCAGAACAATTATTTATGGTTATGCTATTATAAGAGTAAGGGATAATGATAGCTCCAGAGATTAATTTGTAAAATTAACATTTATTAATTGATTGGTCACTATATGCTAAGCATGCAACGTATGCCAGGTTCTGCCTAAGTAGAATCCCAAAATAGGTAGTACTGAACAGACTGGGAGCAGCATGGAAAAAAACTAGCCTCCTAGAAATAGAGAAATATAAGGATAGAAACCTTATCCTTATATGTGGGAGAAAACAGAGACAAACTCTTGTTCTGAGTAAGTCATTCTTACCTGCCTGTACCACTCCATCAGCTGCATATATTTATTATTCCATAAAAGTCTTTTCATTCCATAAATTTTTAACACAACACACATTCTTTTCCTGAGCAGTATAGATATAGGTAATAGAGTCTTCTCTTGCTTTAGATTCCAGTATAATTTTTAAAAACCCCTAAAGTGAATGAAGTCATTATTAGGTATCTGTGAAAATACCTACTTTGAATAATAAAAACATTTTTATGGAAGACACTGGTAACAACTCCTACATACATTTGCAGAAATAAAGAGACTTTATTACATAAATATTAGACAAAGCACTCCTCATCTACTAATAGATAAGCAAGAAAGTGGTCATTAGAATAAATGGTGAAGTTACTTAGGTTTACATCAGTAATGCATAAAATTAACCATACTTAATGTTATTGAAGAGGAATAAGCCATCTTCCTAATCATAATCATCTTGATCCAATTCCATCCTTCAGAAATTTTAATTTATCTAACTTATAAGAAAATGTGTTAAACAAAGGCACTTCACAATATTAGTGCAATTTGCATCAAATGCACTAGAGAAAATTACCTAATACAATTTTCTAAGCCATTTAGTATCATGAACTAGGCACTAAAAGGAGAAAATTGCATTTTATGATTTGTAGGCTGCTGAAAACATCACACACCTGAATTCACACAATCTGCATATTTTTATGCGATTCCCTCAACAAAAAAAACAAGTCTTTAATAAGCCCGAACACTAACTTGAAGATTTTACTGCATTAAACTAAAACAGAAAGATAAGACATCTAGCTCTATTTGAGAAACAAACAGTAACTATAAAAATGCTATAATCATTTCTCTCCTATTTTTGAAATAAAATTATAAGTCTCTCCTTGTCTCTATCATTATCTTTTATAAGATTGGAAGAACAAAAAGATTAAAACTAGGACTGAAAAAGTGTGCATGCATTTATTTTATTAACATCCATAGTCCTTTGAATCAAAGGTTACTAAATAACAGGACCAAAAAAAAAAAAAACACCTATATATCAATAGAGTTCATTAATTTCCTTTTTAAAAAACCTCTTTATTAGGAAGCTGTGCCAGCATAAAACTAAATTGTATAAACTAGAAACAATTACTCATTTAAATAATTGAACTTGTGAAGAAGACCTCTTGATTTGTAATTCCCGATTCTGCTATCAGAGAAAGAGAGAAAGGTAGTCAAAATAAATGAAGAGGTGGTATTTGCCATTATGACACAGAAATAAAGTTTTTCAGCATTTGTCAAAGGAGATGAGCAGAATGTTTATTATTTCTATGATATCATCATGTGGCATACAAAAGAGTGAGTGTAAAATGCTGTACAGAAGATTACTCCTGAGATTCTTTTCATGTCATAGTACTGAAAACATGGCAGGATCACATTTCAACTCAGACACCCAAAAACTGACTCATCTTGCCAAAGGGAATAGAATTTAAAACATGTCCTTAACCTCAGCATCAGAAAGAGAAATAAGATGGCAGAAAAGACACAAGGGCAGACACAGATTTCTCAGGCAAAAAAAAGAAGGAGCTGCAGGGCCAAGCAAATAGACAAAAGTTATTCCTGAGGTTAACAAATAATGCAGGAGGCAAGCATTTTGCAGGACATATTGGAGCAAAGGAAGCAAAGACTCTGTAGAAATCAATTTATAAAGACTATACTTAAAGTGACCTCTGAGCAATGCATTAGCAGGAACTGAGAATTTCTTGCAAATAGAATAAGGATCCTGAAATAAGAGATATCAATGCCAAGGAAGAAAGGCATAGAAATAAGAGCAAGTGTCACACACGATGAGAAATCCAGATTAAAGCAGAACACACACTACTTCCTAAACCAAATTAGCCTTTCTTGCATTTTCTTAACAAGGACTAATTGTTACATTACATGAGAACTCTAGTATATCTTTTAGAGTAGCTGCATATATCTGTGACTAATAAATCCATACATTGTCATTAACATCAAACCATATGATAAAATCCATACAGTGTCATATATATAGTGTCCTTCCACACATGGGTTCAGGTTTTCTCAACAAATATTTACAGCCTACTAATTAATAAAGTTGAGAATGAACATGCCAGTCTAGGAAATGTTACTTATGGATTTGTGGATCATGTATATCCTACATGATAATTAGTCAGTGTCTTAGAGTGGGAGTGTACAGTAAAACATACATCATAAGCAGCCTTCTAAAATAGTCCCAATGACCTCTGCATATCTGTATTTACAACCCTGTGTGATCTCCACCTTGAGTGTGGGCTGGACCTAGTGACTTGCGTTTAAGGAAAAAAGTGATGGGATATCACACCTGAGAATATGATTTGACAGTCTGACTTCCATCTTGCTCACTTCCCCTGAGGGAAGCCTGCTGCCTTCTTGGGCGCTGCTCTACTGAGAGAACCACATGACAAGGAACCGAGGCCAACCTCCAGCCACCAGCCAGGGAGAAACTGAGGCCTCAGTCCAACAGCCCATGAGGAAGTGAACTCTTCTCACAGGAAGTAGCATCCTTCCCCAGTCAAATCTCAAAGTGACTGCTGCTTAGGGGACACCTGGATTGCAGCCTTGCAAAGGACTTTGAGTCCGCTGAACTGCACCTGAATTCCTGAACCAGAGAAACTGTGAGATAATAAACGTTGCTTTAAGCCACTAAATGTTGAGGCAAACTGTTAAACAATGACAGAAAAATAATACAGTATCACTCTTTAAAGCATTTTGTCTTAATAAGGTTTATTTCTTTGTGATTGTATCACATAGTCAGTAAAGGTTGTGCAAATGCCTGAACAAGTAAAAACAATGCCCTTATTATTGCTAGATTTAGAATAAACTATATTAAAGTGACTAAGAAATGAGCAACTGACTTTCTATAAAGGCTTTTTTAAAAATTTTTGCTATAAATTTGTGCCACATTATCAGTAGTCATTTCATTAAGGAGATTTTCTTTATTTTTCCCCTGGATTATCTACTTAATAAGAATGAGAAAAGGGGAAATCATTTACTTTAAGAAAAAGAAAAATCTAGAAATTGAAAATAATATCTATTATTTAAACATTACCAAAGACTAATAATTGTTATAAAATTAAAAATTAAATATATAAAATGATACAATATACTTAAAAGAGAGCTTGTTGTTAATATTACCTCATTCAAAATTAAATTAGCTACGTTAAGAAGACCATGAAAATTTTATTTTACCTCTAAGTCCAGTATTTTTATTTCTACTTCAAGTAGGAGTGTTGTGCACTAATTTATTAATATTTGCAATAGCCTGTTGCCTAGGCCTACACACATGTGGCAGAAAGCATAAAGTGAGTGGAGGTCAGGCATTCCCACTAATAGGATACGGCAGCTTACTTGGTGTTTGCATTCATTGAAGAAACTGTTTCAAGCCCAATATCCTTCTATAATCCTTTTTGTTCTTTTTTTTGAGACAGAGTCGCACTCTGTTGCCCGGGCTAGAGTGAGTGCCGTGGCATCAGCCTAGCTCACAGCAACCTCAAACTCCTGGGCTTAAGCCTCAGCCTCCCGAGTAGCTGGGACTACAGGCATGCACCACCATGCCCGGCTAATTTTTTCTATATATATGTTTTTGGTTGGCCAGATAATTTCTTTCTATTTTTTAGTAGAGACGGGGTCTCACTCAGGCTGGTCTCGAACTCCTGACCTCGAGCGATCCACCTGCCTCGGCCTCTCAGAGTGCTAGGATTACAGGCATGAGCCACCGCGCCCAGCCCTTTTTTGTTCTTTATTTGCCCTCTAAAATTTGCAAAAGCTGTTCAGCTTC
>CM052454.1:9092215-9125004 GCA_028533085.1 Varecia variegata | reverse complement strand
AAATAAATAAATGGGACCTGATTAAATTAAAAAGCTTCTGCACAGCCAAAGAAACAATCAGGAGAATTAACAGACAACCCACAGAATGGGAAAAAATTTTCGCATACTACACATCAGATAAAGGACTGATAACAAGAATCTATTTAGAACTCAGCAAAATCAGTAAGAAAAAATCAAACAACCCCATCAAAAAGTGGGCAAAGGACATGAAAATGTCTTCTTTCATTTTCATTTTTGAAGAGTATTTTGCACAGAATATTAGATTGACATTTTTCCCTCTGAACATTGTAAATATGCAGTTTTGTATTGTTTCTGTTTAGAATTTGATAATTATCTCTTCTTTGCTCTTATGTATAAAATGAGCTCTTTTTTAAAGCGACTGATTTCATATATTTTCTTTTACATTGGTTACAATTATGAATCTTGGTGGTGTTTTATGCTCATCCTGCTTCAGATTTGTTGACCTTCTTGGGTACATACATTTATATTCTATGAAAATTAGAAATGTTAAGTCATTTATTTTAATATTTCTATATTCCCTCAGTGATTTTACATTTGAGATTACAGTTACGTATATCTTAGAATGCTATATATTGCTCTACAAGTCATTGGAACTCTGTTATTTTTTACCATCTATTTTTTTCTCTCTAGATTTCAGCTGAATAGTTTTTACTGATTGGTCTTCAAGGTCACTGATCTTTCCTTCTGCAGTATCTTTGTGTTTAACCTGATTACTTGAATTTGTTGATCTGTGGGTTTATATTTTTTTATTTTTAAATCAAAATCAGAAAAAAATGCCATTAATTATTTAGATATTTTCTTACTCTTCATTATATATACTTTTTTCTTTAAATCCTTGAATATACTTATAATTGCTCTTTAAATGTCCTTGTGAGCCAACTTCATCAGCTTACACATTTCTTGATTCATTTCTATAGATTGATTTTTCTGCAGATTATGGATCATAATTTTCCTGCTTTTTGCATGTATGGAAATTTTTTTTCAATACTGATCAGTATGACTGTTATGTGGTTTAATACCTTGATATTGTTATTTTTCCTCAAATAGTGTTGAAGTTTATTCTGGCAAGCAGCTAATTTATTTGTGAATCAGCTTGATTTTTTTTTTTTTTTTGTGGATTTTTTAAGCACTTTTTAGACTAGAATAGCTTTTATTCTTACTACTGAGGCATAGCTCTCCTGCATTCAACCAAATGCCTTGGTTGTTCAACAAAGTCTCTACACTCTGACTTGTCTGAACTTGAACTTCTCTCAGCCCTGTGTGAACTCTGGGCACTATTCAGGTTATAGCTGCCCTATAATTTTTCTTTCATGATGGCTCTACACATATATTTATGGAGTCTTACCACATGCACAGATTACTATTTAGACAAAGACTCAAGGGACCCTTTTGCAGACTTTTGGGGCTCTTTTTCACCATACCTCTCTCCTCTCCAGTTCTCTAAATCTCATATTCTGGCTGCCTCAGGCTCTCTAACTGCACTGTCAGTGTTCTCAGCCCAGGGAGCCCTCTTGCTCTTGTGCTTGGGTTTCTGTTCTTTGTACTAGAGTCCAGTAAATACCTCCAGGTATTAACAGAAATCCACGTAATTACAAGGTTCAATTTGTTTCCCTTTTCTCATGTGTCACATTCCTATCTGGGCTGTTTTTTAATATCTGCAAATAGTGGTTTCATATGTTTTTCCCTCTTTTTTAGTTGTTTACATCAATAGAACTAGTCTGGTACTGGTTGCTGGCCACTCACTTCATTTTTATCAAAGTATGTCTGTACAGAAACTTAGAGAAGTTTTACATATTTTTATGAGAAATCAAATATCAGGTTTATAATTCATGTTTTGCTACAGCTATTTATATCTAAGTAATAGTCAACAAAATTTACACATTGTTTTTAGGGAGGCCAACATGAGCTTATATATAACCATTGTATTGCAAGCAAAAAGGATTTATAAATGAATTGGTTGTTGAAAATGCCATCTTTGAATAGCCTATTCTAATTTTTGGCATAGATGCAAGTGTTGATCTATTGACCCAAAATATGTTCAATGTTTAAGTTCTTTTGTAATTGCAATATTTTAAAAAGCATTGAAAATTAGATATTTTCAAGTGAGGGTAAATTATCTTAAATTAAAAATCCTTCATATGCAGGCACAAATGAATTTAATATTTATGTTTGGGTTTATAAAGCATATCACAGTACAATTAGAGCAAAATGCTAGAGTGTTCCCAATGTTTACTCTTCTGTAAATAATATCTTCTAGAGAATCACTCTGGTGATTTAGAGAGAAATGAATCATTTTAATAATGTGGTTTTAGAGAATATAGGAATATCTCTGATGAAATATAGTTTATTTTGATTGTTAAATGGTTAATTTTTATATAACGTGCAGGTTCTATATTATGACAAGTTTATAATTTGAAAAGTGACTTGCTGTTTTACTCAACTTGAGGTACCAAAGTTGAATCCTTGAAGAAAAGAGGCATGCACAGAGGCCACTATTTAAGAAGAACAAAAAATTCTCAGTGTGAAGAATCATTCTTAAAATGTTAGCCTCAGCTCAGAAATCCAGTGATTGGTTATACTAAACTTTTTCAGAGAGAAACTCAGAGATGGAAACAAGATAACTTTCTACTAGGAAGAATTTCAGAAGCTTGTTCTTCAAAAGAGAGCGTTGTTATAGAATGAAGAGATGCTAGTTCTTCCATTAAAAAATAATAATGGACTTGCTTCCTTGATTTCCATAAAAATAAGATGCTTAGGATAAGAGCACTGATGATCTTTTGGGTTTCAGTGAAACAGCAAGAAGCAAGTTATCATTAATGTGAAGAGAAGGCAATAGAAGTTAAGGAAGATGAAATGAGGAGCTGCTTATAATTTGAGAAAAAGAATCACAGCAATATAACACAAAATTAACCTTGCTCATCAAAGAAATTTTAAAATTCACTCTCAAGAAAATTAGCACTATAAAAAGTTGTAAATTTTTTGTTTACCAAAAAGGAACAAGCCTGGCACTACTGTAGTGATAAGTTTAGAGATTTATTGAATAGAAATAACAGTGTTATAGTATAGGCACATTAAACAGTAGGTAGCCAAGTTTATCTTAATTTCCTTTGCTCCATATTTTGTTAGCTATTGTGAGATAGATGGACCTCGTACATATTTCACCATAGTTCAACTTTTCTAGTATGTTATGATGTTTACCGAGAAATTCCATTCTCTACTCCTGTCACCAAACTTTATTACTTTGTTGAATGCCTGATCAGCAAAAGTATCACCATTCAGAAAATCTTTCCTGTCCCCTGAACTCAGGTCTGATTCCTCCTATAGAGATTCCAATATCTTACCTGAGGTTTTCATTGTGTACTCATTATTGTGATTATTTTAATCTCATTTGTGTCCCTCACTTTACTATAAGCCTACACTCTCAGGATCTGCATCTGTATTTGTTTCTCACTGTTTTTCCAACAATGAATACAGTGACTGCCAAATAATAGATGTTAAATAAATAAATGGTTAATGCCCATAATTTGCTATTGGATGAAATAAGGGAATTATTTCAGCCTAGAAAGGACACACTCACTGCCCAATGTTTTTTTTTTCCTCTGTAGTTAAACAATGTATTTCTGACAATTCCATTTTACAATGGAATCATAGAAAATCCAATAATTACATAGTAAACCATATTGTTACCTTATAAACATTTTTCTAATAAACAATCATTCCTTTCTAGACTGTCAAGTCTAATAAACAACTGTCTAATCACCCTTTACTGCTACTAATTTGCTGATATTCACAAATTACATTTTACATACTCTTTTCTTGAAAGGATATGGAAAGTATAGTAAAATAAGAGAACTGATAGTTATTTAGCATCTATTATGTGCTTGCTAGGGACTTTATATAATAATTATTTTACTTAATCATTATAGCTACCTTAGGATGTATAGATGTGATCTCTATTTCCATAGGTGATGAAAATGAGACTAAATATTTAAAACATTTATCCAGCTGGTAAGTAGAAGAGCCTATATTATAGTCCAAATGTATCTGATACCAAAGATCCTGAATGCTCTGTCCATGCTTCTAGCATAGTGAACTAAATTTTGTTCTGAAAATTTCAGGTTATGTGTCTAAGCCATAGAATAGTAGAAAAATGTCAAATACCATGTGCTATTTGTACAGTGAATGAAAATGCTTTGCATTACATTAAAGTTGTAACTTTAAAGCACCATGACATTTTAAATTGTTTAACTAGCTGGCTTCTTTAAGGAGCTACTTCAAGAAACTCTTCCATTTACATGTGGCAAACATCTTAGGTAGTACAAGAATACATGGTATTTCAAAAAATTAAAATTGTAATATCAAAACTGAGAAGACTTATGAATGATTATTCTCTCCAAGCTTCTGCCTTGAGACATAAGATTTTTTAAGGTATTCAGTATAGATGATGAATCATTGTCCTTAAGCCTAAAAACCCCTCTAGAATGTACCAGCATTTAATTTGTTCTTCATCTGTCCAACCAAAAGGTCTGGCAGTCAACCTTTTCATTGTCCATCTGTAGGACAACTTCCTAACATCTCTACATGTGTGTGCTTAAATCAGCCCTGTTTTCAGAGTTAAGACTATTACTTAAGATTAGACAAAGACCGAACATTCTCTGAAGAATGGTTTGTCAGGTTTGCCTAGTGAAATTTGTGTTATTGTGAATTATTCACCTTACACTGTTTGCCCCTAAAGTAAGTATATTTTAAAACATTGAATTCAAACAGCTAAGTGAACATTATATACACAGTGGAAAAATTAATTCTAACAAAGTTTAGTATATAATTATTTCATTCCTACCGGATTCCATTGTAAAACACTGGGAAAAATGTTTAGCTACCTGAAATTATAAAAGTTTGAAAACCTACAAACAAACCTAAATTCCATGCTGAAAGAAAACTGGTGATGAATATGAAAAAATAGCAACATAACTCAGTGGAAGAAAAAACATGGAAAATATAATTATAGTACCAGCAATTCTGTTAGTATATGTTTTAATACTGGTACTCTTTTCTATTTTAGAAGTAGCATCAAATGATTAAATAATAGTCAAATGTATCAAACTAGTTATTTGTATAAACATTATTCAATTTATTAGATATTTGTAATTATTATGCTTTAGTGTCTCCTTTCCTCTCCCCATGGATGTAGGTAGAGTCAGGTTTAAAAATACCGTATCCTTTGAATACAAGAGATAGCAAATTTTAGGCTTCAGTTTGAAAGGGTTTCTGGTGTTTTTTTAGTACTGGTATCTATCCTATTACAACTAACATTTTTCATATGAGATTCTTGGATTGGGTATCGTATTACTATTTTTTTTTTTCCTTTTTTAAAGAGTCAGTGTCTCACTGTGTTGCCCACGTTATACTCCGGACTCAAACTTCAGGGCTCAGCCTACTGAGTAGCTGAGACTACAGATGTATGTCACTGCACCTGGCTTGGGTATCTTGGTTTTAACCTACCTATTTTTAAATAATGAATTAAATTTCAACATGGAAAATACTTTTTTTTAAAGTGAATTTCAATTCATTCTTTTTTTAACTTCAGAATTCTGTTTTAGACTACTTATTCATACATGTTAATATTAGCTCAATTTTTAAATTATGTAAATTATGTATGAACAAATTAGATCATAGATGTATTTCTGTTGAAGATGAGATTGTAGTTTAATTTTTCAAAAGCCCTTTCAAAGAGAGTGAAATGATGTAAAATAAGTAATGGACCTTTGTTTTTTGTTGTTGTTAATACCAATTTAACTGTCATATTCATCTCATGGTGTCCAAAGTACATTTTTGAATATCGATTTACTCATTTGCCAGTTCTAGATAATAATCCTGAGTGGTGTGTAGAGAAGCATTGCTCTGGGCATTGGGAAGCCTTGCTTCTAATCCTAGCTCTTTCTCTAACTATATCAAACTGGGCAGTTTATGTAACAGTATATGGGTGGTTTCCAAGCAATTAAATTCGTGGATTGGCCTAACCAACTTCTCAGTTTCCTTAATTCCTCAACTTCTTTGACTGGCTGCTGTTAATTTGTTGGGTCTGTGTTAGCTCATTCATTATTTGTGTAGGCAAACATTAATGAACATCTGAAGGTAAAAAGACTTTCAAATGCCCCATTCATCATGGAATACATGGGGAAGTGATATATTTAGTTTTATTATTTTCACTATACTGTTAATAATGTACAATAGTAATAGTGAACTAACTATATATTCTTTATCACAATGTATACATTGCAATATCACATATGAAATATTACAAAAATAAATTTTAACAACATAAATATCAAATGTATGGTTTAATTTTCAGACACCATAACTAATTCTTTGTTTTTAAAGAAAAATTTGACCCTACACTTGTCTATTCAACCGAGCAGTTGTATTAATATTATTTCTTTTATTTCATATTTGCACATATTCTACAAACTTAATAAAAAACTCAGGCTCTGTTATTTTAAAATAAAGCTTAGCCTTTAAATTTATTGTAAATACAGCTGACTTATCATTAGCTTTCAATTATCTGTGTAAGATAATTTTTTAAATGAAAAGAAATAATTTTTGTATTTCTTGTGAGTGCCCATAAAGATTAATTAAATTTTACAACAGATTTGTGAAGTGGAAATATTGTCCTCTCCAGAGCACAAAGCTAAAACTGTCTTAGCAGATTGGGTATCATTCCTTAATATTCTAGACAAAAAACTGAAAAAGATTCTATAACCAGTATGTACACACAGGAAATTTAGAAGGGCTTGACTTAATTACTTGTGACTAAATGTTAAGGTAAAATCTTAGCATTTTTTTCTTTATTCTTGTAACAGTATCCAAAGGTGGTTAGGATTTGAGTTTTTCTGGCTTGTTCACTTAATTATACAGCATTCACAAACAGAGGTTGGTACAAGCAATCATGCTGTTGACTTGGACATTGGTCAAGGCAAGTCCATAATGTACAATTTATAGACTTAATTTATAGGCTTATTTCCAATCCTTATGTAAATGCAAAAATATCTTCAGTGTTGACCAGACTATATCTTTTCCTTTTTGTTTTCAATCTGTAGAAATCACAACTATTTGGGAGTATATGATTTTCACAGCATTATCTTTTTGCTATATTTATATTTTTTCTGATTTAGATTTCTAATGATAAATTTCTGTCAATTTTCACTACCATTATTCATGTCAATGTCCTTAGCATATTATTATGAAAAATTATATGTATCTTCTATCATATTTATATCTTTTAAGCCTGTCTTCTATTGTCAATCTAGATACTCTTTTAAAATCTAGTGTCTTATTCATATTTCCTCCCATTTATAGGCTTTCATTGGTACATTTGTTGATGCATTGAAAACATACCTACTTGTACTAGACCCTCTGCATGTAGAATACAAGATCTAGTCCAAGTCCTTGTCCTGCCCTGTATTACTCAGATTCCCTTCCAGTACCTCCTACTCTGCTTGTCTTCTTTATACAATTATTCCAAATCAGCCATCTGTCTTTTACTTGTTGACTGAAAATACCATAACCATTCTACTGTCCATGGCCAGAATGTCCTCTCCACTTGCTTAAAAGCTTTCCCCTTCTAATGCTTTTTAAACTCTTCATGTGTATTAATTCATTTAATTTTACAACATCTCTATGAAATAGGTACTACTGATATCCCTATTTCACAGATTAGGACACTGAAGCCCAGAAAGGTTAGATAACTTGCTCAAGGTTACACAGTAAGTGAGGTAGAACTGGAAATGGAGCTCTGACATTCTTACTCAAGAGAATGATCTTTCAACTAGTTTATTTCTGGATTTACCCATCCCTTGTCCTTTCTCCTTTTTCTTCCTTTCTCAACCTCTCATTTCCTCTTTTTTTCTCTTCCGTTCTCCCCATTTACTCTTCTCTCATTCTTTCTGGAATAATCTGAGTTCCCAGCACTGTCATGTCGTGGTTAGAGATGCAATGTGATTTTGCTTTAATGCCATCTTCTATTCAGAGTTATCATTTACTGAGTTAGCACATGCTTGACTGGGATCATCCCTCTATGCTGGCATTTGTGGAGGTATCTGCATCTGTATTTGATCCCACTTTCCTCTACAGCTTCCCTCATGATGACAACAACGTTCCTTTAGTGTCTGCTAGATCTAAGTTTCATTTTTTAAAAGTCCTTCTTACAATAGGGGAAATTTGGCATCCCTTCCATACCTTGCTAGAGTTCTGGGCGTCTCAGTGGGCTTGCCTATACTAGTCTTTCCTGTGACATGACCTTCTGGGGAGCTTCCTGGACCTTGATGCCTCCCAGGGCAGGTAGGAAGAGATGACTGATATCCTGCACTCTAGATCCTCACACTTGCTGGAGATGACAACCGTCCTTCCCACTGTCTTTGAAGGTTTCCCTCCAGCAGTAGTGAAAAGCAGGCCCCGAGTCCTTACCGGTTTCTAACCCTTTCACTTCTCTATCTCTTCCGTGCCCTACCTTTTCATTTCTTGTCTTCTGGATTGGCAGCTCTGCTACTATTATTATTTTTAATTTTTGTATCTTAAACCCAAACCACTATTTTTATTAGTTTGTTGGTTTTAAATTTTTAAAAGTCAGGAACTTAATGTCTCAATTTTTGGTTCCACTGTCTCTTGGAATACTAAGGTTCTACAAATAGCTGGGTCATTCATAGGGTAAAAAAGTGGGAATGAAAAGCACTTCTATGAAAAGATTTTGCTGTCATTCTCTCTTATTAGCATCAGATTGGGAGTAAGAAAGAATGTTGCTGACACTGAGCTGGTAGGGAGCCAGGATAGTGAAAACTTTGTTTTAATGTGATAAAATAGATAATTTTTAGGAAGATATTTAATATTTTGACAAAAGTAATATATTAATAATAGGCAGTTTATTTGGAGGAATTTTGTTCATTTAGCCAGGGATATGATCAAATGGAGGAGGGAGACTAAAAGGACAGATTATTCAGTACTTTAATGCCAATAGCCCATTTTTCCCCTGAGTGGGTCATATTTACCAATTTTATTTAATACAATAATTTTATTGTTCACAGAAGAATAGTGTCTATCTTCCCACTAAAGGTGAAATGACTTTTGAAGACAATTCCGTTTTTACTGTATTATATACTTCTTAAATGTATACTCATAAAATTTAAAACTGCCAATAACTCATAGGGTTTTAATATGGGATTTGTGTTATCATGTCATAACTTTTAACCTTGTTTTATAAAAAGAAAATGAATACTTGTATGTACCTTCCCTCATTTCTAAATGACTGTCTCTTTTATTCATGGTTTGTTTCCTCTGATAAGGTTCTCAGGAGACAGTTTTTATCTCGGTGTTTTTATAGTTTCTTAATTATTCACTGTCATTTTTAAATGGATGCTTCAGGAATACTTGAGTATTTACATACTCTTTGTCACCTTGCTTAACTTTGCATGTCTCACAGAAGGGTCCTGATAATTATTGTAATAGAACTTGAAAGAAGTTATGTCAGCCCGCACATACCATTAGTGCATTAACGTGTCAAAATAGCAGTGAATGACACAGCTCTAGGCAGTCTTAAAAGCTACTAATGGCAGACCAACTCAAGGAATTGATTTGTAAGCAATACTAAGCTATAAAACTTTCTCCTTGATATATAGTTTCAGAATGCCTTGTTCTATTATTCACCTTATTTTTAGTAGATGAGTAATAGATATTTGAGTAAGTGAGCAATCTATAAAGACAACATGGTTGATGTTCTCTTGGTTAAAGTAGCAATAAAAAACTTCAAATAGGAAAAGTAACAAGATAGCAGCATATTAAAATTAGTTCAGTTGTTAACATTTAAACTGCAATTTAATCATGGGTTGAATCTTTCAAGTTATTGTTTTGTGTTTAATAGAAATGGATTTGGTAATATGGCTTGTCAAATGAATAGCTTTTGACACTTAGAATAATTAAAGAGAAATATTTGAAAAGTGAAATAAACTTTACAAATCAAAATTTATGATAATATAATAAATATATATATTAGTTTTAAAAACTGAAAATTTATATATTTTGAAACTAAGAACAAAGTTCAAAAGCTAAATGACCTGGTACAATCCATGTGGAGTTATAGATAAAAACCTATTGCTATTGTTCTCCATGCAGCACTCAGATCCTTATGAGACCTTATTGTTTGGGCCAAGATGTCTCCCTTCCATGCAGTTCCCTTAGATCAGGAGCCATCGCCATTGTGCTTACCATGGTAGCTTTCAGGACTAAGCTCAATGTCTAAAACAAATTAAGAGCTCAATAACTATTTTTAAGCAAATGTGTGCTTTCTCAAGGGGAGAAAACATATAATTTTAATAAAAGGCATTTTTTATGTATCAAGAATGGCACAAAGGATAATGCAAATAAGAAAAACATATGTCTCATATTTCCTAAAACTTGCTCCAAGTGGGCAGCCATTGAAAGAAACAAAAAACAGTGTAGTATGGTATACTATGCATTGCAATTGACGTTCAGTGTTGTACACAAAACGAAGGGGCTAGATTAGACTATTTCCTAGCTTCCTTTTTACCCTAAAATTTGTGACTCTGATTTAGGTTTGAGTTCATGGCCAAAGTTACTGAAAATAAATAAAAGTTACTACAAAAAAATTGCTATTTTGAATCAATCTAGAAATAGTTCTTTCAGTGGAAAAGGAACCAAGCTCAGATTCAGGAAACTTTATAGCTCATGGATTGTATTCCATTGTGAGTGACAAGGAAGGGGACATCAGGGAGACACTAACACTGAAAGACACTAACACTAAACTCTGAAAGTTCCTAGAGTGCACATAGGGGCACTGCTGGACAAAAGAAGATGGCTTGCTTCCTTTAATTTTATTTCTTTCCTCTCTTCCCACTTTAGTCTTCTATTTTCATGGCTTTCGTTAAGTATTGAAAATATGGTGCCTTTTTGAAGCAATTTATTTAGCCAGCTGAACATATTGTAATATTAGAACAAAATATAGTAAATATTCAACACAGTATTTAGATGTCAATAACAAATTATATGTGTGCATGTCTATGTATATGTGTGTGTGTGTATGTGTATATAAAGTTTGCCTCTATAAAGGAAACAAAAATATTGTTTCTAACTTGTTCTAACAGGCTGAATTCAGTATTTTTTACTCAGTATTACAGTACCTTTTTAGAAGTAAGTGGAAAAAAAGCAATATGGCATAGTTCTAAATTTTGTCATACCTTAAAATTACTTTAAAATTCCTTATTCTAACTTTACAGTATTTTAACTTTACAAACTGTGCCTTCTATCCTGACTTCCTGTTTTAAATTGCTCCCTCAACTTATAATTTACTACTCTGGAGACAGTGGTTGACTTTTTATGGGGTGATTATTTTCTAGTTGTTTCTTCTTTCAATTCCCTTTTCTGCTTTTCCCCTCTAAGCACCTACAAACACATGTACATGTCTTTTCTCATTTAATTGATATGTGGTCTTTACAATGAGGCTGTCTTTCTGTGAAAATGAAATTTTATATCTTGTTAAAAATTCCAGAATGCTGTGTCCCAAACGGGTATACATTTCTGAATACAAGAGCTTAAATCTGAAAAGCCGGAAGGAAAAATGACTTGCTTGTAATATCCATAACTACTTAAAATAATACAACCTTACAGATTTACGAAGGTCATGATTTACAGGCATGCAAATTCTTGTAAGTAAGGTTTTCATCTCTGAAAGTGTTCTATACCCGACAAAACAGATTTGTAGTTCACTTAATTATATCTTCATAGCACTTATTTGTCATATCTTACATTTACCTTAGGGAGATCATATTCCAGATAAATTTCTGGTTTTGTCCAAAGTTCTGATTATTTTGCACTTAGCTTAATTTCACTAAGAAGTTAAAGACCTATGCATGTTTCAAAAAATCATCCTCAGTGTTTATATTCATAACATTTTTTGATCTTTTAGATAAGATACACCAATTGGTAACCACAGTACTTTGCAATGTAACGAGAAGTCCAGGAGAGGGGCACGACAACTATAGAAGTTCAGACTGGATTGTATATATAAACTTTGGTGGCAATAAAAAAGATAAAAGTATAAGGTAATTGAGGGCTAAAAAACAATTTTCAGCCAACTGGCACAAATAACTAAGATTCTAACTTTTATTTAAATATCTACAAATAGTATTTGCAAGTATATAAGCCTATACTCTTGAAACTAAGAAATCATAAGGATAAATATGAATGACCCAGTTTTGTTTACTCCTAATTAAGTCATACTAACTCATATGCTTTATGAAAAATACTTTTATTGCTAATAAAATGCACCTTATTTTTTCTCCTTTATGAGAAAATAGAAGTCTTAGAAAAAACTTCCTCAGTTCTTCACTTTGTAAATACTTGTTTGGGCATTTACTTCCTTAGTGTCCTCCTTGGGTTTGAGGATAACTTTCATTCCAGCCCTCTAGATGTGATCCTCCTTAGGGCCCTCACACGTTATCAATCTCCTCTACGTCCTATTTCTTCAGATTTCTCCTTCATTCACTTATCTCCTTTCTCCTATTTCTTTAACCTCTCCAGCTGTTTTCTCTCTCTCTCTTCAGAATAAAATATATTCGTGACTCTAAGATATTTGAAACAAAAAAAAAAAAAAAAAAAAACTCCTTCCATGACACATTAACAAGTCTCAATCTTCCTTTCTTCATGGCCAGTCTCTAAAGAATAGTCCAAATTTACTGTCTTTACCTGTTTACCTTCCAAAAATGCTTCAACCCGTTGTGGTCTGTCCTCTACCACTCAGTGGCAACTGTTTGTGTCAAGACCATCAATGGTTCCTGAATGCAAAATTCAAAGAACATGTTTTTGAAGCATTATTTCTTACACTATGTATTTTGTTTTTGCAGCGCTGGCCACTGTCTGTCATTTCCTCAGTTCTTCTTTGGGGGACTCTTTCAGTTTTCCTTAGCTTTGTGACATTGACTAGGTAGGTATTATAGCACAGTATTTGATTTCATAATCTTGTCAGAAATATCTGGATTCGGTGCTCCTATTTTGCTGCTTACTCTCTGGGTTACTGTGGGCACATTAATTGAATTTCTCTAAACTCAGTTTCCTTTTCTTTGAAGTAGAAATGATAATCATATCCACTTCATAGTGCTGTTAGAATTAAATTTCTGAAATATTAAAAAGCTTTGAGATATTGTGATTTATGATAAATATATATATATATATTTGGTCTTCACCTGGTTCCTGCCACTCAACTCCTACGACACTTGCAATTTCCAGAGTGATAGGAGTGTCCTTTGTATGCCAGTGAGATGACTGGTCACTGGGGACCCTTAGGTAGCTTCAGGAAGGGGACTAGTCATTTGAAAGACCAAGGCATGATTAGAGGGTTGGGACTTTCAGTCCCATCCCACAACCTCTGGGGAGAGGGGAGTGCTAAAGACTGAATTGATTACTAATGGCCAATGATTCGTTCAGTTATGCCTATGTAATGAAGTATCCACAAAACTCAAAAGGACAGGGTTTGGACGGGCTTCCGCATAGCTGAACAAATGAAAGTTTCTGGAGGGTGGTGTGCCTGGAGAGGTCATGGAAGCTCTGTGCCTTTTCTTCTTCACCTTGCCCTATACATCTCTTCCATGTGGCTGCTTATCTGTATCCTTTGTAATATTCTTTATAATAAATGAATAAATGTAGATAAAATGTTTCCCTGAGTTCTGTGATCTGCTTTAGCAAATTAATGGAACCAAAAAAGGGGTCATGGAAACCCCAGTTTATAGCTAGTCAGTCAGAAGCACAAGCCATAACCTGCACTTGCAACTGGCATCCAAAGTAGGGGACAATCTTATGAGACTAAGCCCTCAACCTGTGGGATCTGATGCTATCTCCAGGTAGATAGTGCCGGAATTGAATTGAACTGGGGACACCCAACTGGTGTCTGCTGAACAATCATCTGCAGAATTGCTTGGGGGGTGTGTGTAGGAACCGTGACACATCTGGGGTCACAGAAGTGTTCTGTGCTATTAAAGCATAGTAGGAGAAAAGATTTCGGTTTTTCCAATATCGCAGGCTTATTATGATGTCTGGTGGATGCTGAGCTGTCAATAAATGATAGCTATCATTAATTAATATTCTTAAAGCACAAGGATACTGTTTCTTCCTTCTTCCTTGCTCTTCCCCCCACCAACTTTCCCTTTTCTCTTTCTTTCCCCTTTCATTCCTTCTTTCTCTTTTTCCTTCCCTTTCCTCTTCTCCCTTCCTGTACCTTTCTTCTCCTCTTGTCAGTTTCCTCTCTTTAATGCCCGCATATCCTCCAATCATGATGGCTTTAGCTACTGAAATATCCCCAATCTATTGATCCAGTCCATATCCTTCTTAAGTGCTTCCAAACTGCATGTTGAATCTCATGCTAAACATTTCCAGTTAGGGATTTCAGAGGCACCTCAAAGACAGCATGTTCCAAACTGATGTGAACCTATCTCACCATTCCCCTTTGTATCTGCTCCATTGCCTACCGTTACTACCTTAGTTATTGATGTCAGCCATTTAGTCCTGGAAATTCTTCAGTTTTACTATTTCTTAAATATGTATCATCTTTTCTATAGCCATTCTTACCTAGTTCATAATCTTATTATTTTTCCCCTAGATTATTACCACGGCCTACTATACAGGCTCACTACCTTGCATCCTTCTAATACAATTTGCAAACTGTTGCCAGTTTGAAACTTTCAAAGTTTTCTTATATAACTTATCAATTTCTTAACTGTCTCCTATACAATTGCAGAATTAAAAAAAAAACTTAAGCCATGGAGGGCCATCATTCCAGCCTCATCTCTTACCATCTTCCACATGTAACAACTGCTCTATAACTGAAAGATGACTTCCAGCTTTCAAAATATGAGATATTTTTCACAGGCTTCTGTCTGTGCTAGGAATTGGTTTTCTTCCATTTTTTCCTGCTAAATCCTACCAGCCTATGAACATTTTTTTATGATGGAAATTAATTACAGTAATTGTATAATTTCTTTGTTTACTATATATTTTTATTTTGATGGTTACTGTCTATTTATGACAAGTGATCCTCTAGTGATCCATTTTGGTAAATGTTTGACACGTGCTTGAAAATAATTTTTATTCTTCAGGCATTGTGCATAATGTTTTATTAACATATATATATCAATTAAATCAAGTTTGTTAATCATGTTTTTTAAATCTTCAACAGCGTTACTGGTTTTTTGTCTGTTTATTCTATCAGTTACTGAGAGAAGTGCAGTAAAATCTCCTAATATGATTACAAATATATATAAAAAATTTCTCCTTACTCCTTTGTTAACATTTTCTTTATGTATTTTGGAGCTTATTATAAGTTACATAAAAACTAAGGATTGTTTTATTTTCTTTTGAAATTATTCTTTATCATTATCAATTATTCTTCTTTTTATCTCTAGTATTTTTTTTACCTTAAGGTCTTCTTAGATATTAATATAACTATACCTCTTTTCTTTTAATTAGTATTTTATGGTACCTCTTTTTCCATTCTTTTACTTTCACTTCTCTGTGTCCTTGTATCTTAAGTATGTTTCTTATAAATATTAATAGTATCGATGTGCACTGTCTAGGGAATGGACACTTTTGAAGCTCAGACTCGGGGGGTTGGTAAGGGCATGGGCAATATATTTAACCAGAACGGTTGTACCCCCATAGTAAGGTATAATAAATAAATAAATAAATAATAAAAAAAAGAGTTAAGAATTCAAAAAAAAAATAGTATCTATTAATAGTTGGGCCTTACTTTTTAAACCTATTCTGAGTGTCTCTATCTTTTCATTGTAGTTTTTAGTACTTTTAGATTTCATGTAATTACTAATATAGTTGTGTGTAAATCTACCATTCTTGCTGTACATTTTTCTATTTCTGCCATGTACTTTTTGTTATTTTTATTTCTCTTTCCTCTCTTTCTTATGGCGTAATTAAGTATTTTTCCATGTTTTGCTCCTCTGTTAGCTTTAATCATATATTACTGTATATTCTTATTTCTTCCTTGCATTCCTTTTATTGCTTATACTTAGGATTTCAATATACCTACTTTACTTATTAGATTCTACAAAAGTTAGTGCTATTAGCATTTCCTAAACAATGTTAAATCCATATAACACTTTAGCTTCATTTAGCTCTCTCTTACCTTTTATATAATATTATGTTGTCACACATTTTCTTCTACCTATGTGTATGAACATAAGACACAGTAATGTTCTTTTTAACAATTTTTTTCTAGATGCCCATAATCACCATTTCTAGTGCCCTTTAGTCCTTCCTGCAGTTTCATCTTTCCATCTGGAATCACTTTTCTTTCAGCCTGAAAAACTTCCTACAGTATTTCTTATATAGCAACCAATTATCTCAGCTGGGGACTAATTCTCTTCTCTTCTATTTTTCTAAAAATATTTTTACTACACACTTACCTTTGTTTTTTTTTTATTTTTTATTTCAACATATTATGGGGGTACAAAAGTTTAGGTTATGTATATTGCCCATGTCCCCCCAGCCCCCTGAGTCAGAGCTTCAAGCGTGTCCATTCCCCAGACTACACCCTTACCTTTGAAGGATATTTTCACTGGGTTAAAATCTATACAGTTTTTATTGGTTGGAAAGGTGTTTTTTTCTGTAATATTGCAGCACATTTTCCACTGGCTTCCATATTTCTATTGGTAAATCAATTATCAGTTTTACTGTTACTGCTTTCATGATTTCTTTTAGTTCTGTTACTGCTTTCATGATTTCTTTTAGTTGTTGGCTTTCAACAGCTTGACCTAGATGTGGCTAGTTGTGGTCTTCCTTTTATTTGTCTTGCTTGCTATTTGCTGATCTTCATGAATATGTGGGTTCATACCTTTTATAAGTTTGGGAAAATTCTTGGTTATTATCTATTTAAAGATTGCTTGTGCTAAAATCTCTCTGTTATCTCCTTTCAGTAGTTTAATTACAAATATGTTAGCCTTTCAGTGTGTCCCATATGTCTCTTGCCTCTACTTTGTTCTTTCCACGATTTTTTCTTTCTATATTTCAGTTAAAAATTTTTTTATTGACCGGTTTTTGGTTCACTAATCCTGTCTTCCTCTTTGTCCAGTTTACTGTTACTCTCATCCAATGAGCTTTAAATTTCAGATATTGTGCTTTTCCAATTTTTAGGTGTCCGGTTGATGCTTATATTATAGATTACAATTCCTTATAGAAGTTTTTCATCTTTCCATCAATTTTGTCAATCTTTTACCTTAACTTTTAATAACATATTGATCTTTGCTATTTTAATGTTCTTCTTGGATAACTCTAGTATCTGGGTCAGTTGTTCATATACTTCTATTGCTTACTTTTTGTCTTGATTGATGGCCACATTTTTCTGCTTCTTTGCATGACTAGTAACTTTTGATTGTATGTCAGACTGTGTACAAAACAGTTGTAAAAGTTTAAGCTGTATGATTTGTCTAGCAACAGGGAGAGTTTCCCTATGAGGAGCTAATCACTTCAGTTCAATCTAGGACAAAGCAGGATCAGGCCTCGATTGCAATTTTAGTTAAGGCTTGATTCACCTTTGGTCCATCTTTCCTCCTTGGGCATGACTCTTGTGAGCTGTTGGTTAAAAGCCCGGTAGGTTTTTGTCTCTTTGGCTCTGAAAGACCGTGGGAGATTTAGCATTGGCTTTTTGCCCCACAAAGTTTCAAAATATGTAAGATGTGTATATGTGTTGGAACTCCTCCCTTGACAGCGCTTTGCAACACAAACACAGCAAAATGCAAGAGATTTCACTCTTCCTTTCATATCCAACACCATCGTTGTCCATTTACCCATATACATTTAACCCATGGAAAACTGGCCACATTTGCAGCTTCTTTAGTTTCCAAATAATCACACTGGATCCATGCACCCACCAAATATTCTGCTGCTTTCTCCTTACTCGAGTAAAAATCCCTTTATGTGACTGCACTTTGATTCTCAGATCACACCAAGAATCAAATTCCCCTAGAGAAGAAAACAGATGGTGATTATTAGACCCAGGGAAGAGTTTTTCCCTCAGAACTTTAGTTTATTTAGTCATTTTTTCTGCAACACTCCAGTCTTTAAAAATATGCAACTTTTTCAAATTATCCATTTCATTAGTTGTTGTAGTATGCACATTGGCATTCTGCAGTTTACTAGATGCTATCCAGAAGTGGATGTTTCCCATCAACACTTTTCTGAAACTTTCTGTTTGTTCTTTCCTAGGGTTCTTGTAATACTGTAATAATCCATGCTTATCTTTGTCATAGGACTTTTGTCATTTGATAATAATGACTCTGTATGTGTCTACATGTATGTGTGTGTGCAGGCAATAGGGGAAATTGGTTGTGTTTGCTGGTTGTGTTTATCTGTCTCTGCCTCTAAACTGTAGAATTTCTAGGGTCACTATACCCAGCCTCATGTCTGTGATGTATAGAAGGTGAAGTATACATGTGGAATGAATCAATGATTGGCAATTATCTCTATACTGGCAGGCAGATTATTAGAATTTAGAATCTATGTTCCACATTTTTACTCCTTTAAGTCTCCATGGTCCCAGTGTAAGCCCTTGTCAGTTGTTGCCAGAAAAATTTAAAATGGCTTGTTGCAAAGGTTTGCCATAAACATCCTTTCTCCATATCAATGTATAATTTAGTGCCAAAAATTCAATTTTGAGCCTGACAAGAATTTATCAACTTGCCCTGGTACCAGTAACACTTCTACTTCTTTGTATCTTGTACAGTACTTAGCAGACTGCTATGTTCTTGGTAGGCACTTAGTGGTATATGTAAAGTGATTGCTAAGGTTTCAATCTTCTTAAATTTTCAAAAATTAATTCTAATAACCAGTTGAATAACATTTGTTACCTGGATTACAGTATTATGATGTTATTTCTAATTCTGAAGCACAAACTACTATTTTCCGCCTTTAAAATGGGCACCCTCTCTCATCTCTCTAAAGTGTGGCAAAAGTGGAGAAAAACAATGTCTACATATTCTATTTGCCTGCCTTTATATTCCATAATGTTAAAAGTGCAGATTTGTCTTTGTTTAAAATCAAATTCTAGTAACTTTCTAGTGTTAACACCTTAAAAGAGGCTTTGTTTTTAGCTTTTTTTGAATACTGTATGCCAAAAATCCTCATTAAGCTATTCTTTATCACACTTTTCTTTCTCATTTTTAATTTCTCTATGATTCCCTGAACAATGTGCTAATGAAACTTCACTGTTCCATATGGTTTATTTTAAGGCAAGACACTATTACAATTTCTTGTAAGATTTTTCTGAACCTAATTAAATTTAGAACATCAATACTCATTTTTATAGATTGGATTTTTAAAGTTCATAACAATGAGTAAAGTTTTATCTTTAAACCTTTAATGGAAACTTTTGCTGTATTATGTAAATTTGCATCTGGAGTTTCTTAAAATTTTCTCATTAATTGGCATTTATTGATGAATTGTTTTTGGCTTCATATCCCTCATGTAGTCAAATTATACTTACTAAATTTTTTTTCTGCTAAAACCCTTTTGTTAATTTAAATCACAAAAACTGACTAGTTATTTAGGAAAATTAAACAAGTCATCATGGGTTAGTGAGGATTGATGAGGCATTACAAATACATGAAAAGTCAGATTCCAGGCTATTTTTATGAAGCTTCCTACTTTTTTCTTATTCAAATGTTATCTTATTTTGATGTAAATAATTTTGTTAATAGACTATAAAAATAGAGTTTTAATTTTGAAAATATGTAAGTGCCTGTCAAATGAAAACCACAATAAAACCTTACTTCTTGTCATAATACAATAGGGTTTAGTTTTTAATTCTGCAATGATATGGTATGTTGAGTGTATATGACAAAATATTGATTTGTAATTTATTCAGATCCTCCAAGGAAAATGGCCTACTTCATCAGAAATCTTCTATTGTTTTTAGACAAGTTTTTAGATACTGCTATTTTCTCTTTAGTGTCATCTCTGATTCAACTCATTAAGGTTTTGCAGATATAATGAGCAAAATATAGTTTTTCTTCTTTTATTTAGCATTTCTATGATTAATTACCAGTGAAGTTGAACATCCATTTACATATTAGGCATTTGAATTTCTCCTTTTGAGGATGGTCTTTTATAAGTTTTTCCCAATTTCCCAGTGTGTTATTTTTTTTTCAAATTGGCTTGTGATCATTATTTACATAGTTTAGATATTATCTCTTTTCTTGTTATGCATATTGCAAATATTTTCTCCTTGTATGTCCAGTTTTCTCTTTTGGTGTTTCCGAGTACCCATGGTCACATCAATCATTTGGCTGTTAGTTCATAAATTTATTTCAATACAGTTGAACATGGCTCATTAGATTACTCCTTTTTTGTTTGCAAATTATTGAGATCTTATGTCCTAATGTAATGTTAATGAATTTTCAATAGTTGTTTAAAAAGAATGTATTTTTTTCTGTTTATTGAAGATAAAATTCTTTTCTTCTTTCCATCTTCATCCCTATTTTTTATTCTGTTCTTGTTTTAACTTTTCTTCTGCGGTCTCCCTCTACCTCTCCCCCAACCTCTGCTGTGAGTTATGTGTATGTTAAAAACGTAAGGAAGCCATATATTAGATAGAGTTGAATTATTGTGATAACTCATTAGATTTACTCAAAATTTCCCTTCACTGTCTCTTGATACACAGAGACTATATACATGTTAACTTACTTAACATATACCATCTATATCTTTCTAAATGTCTTTTAATTTGCTTTCTGCTTTTGGGAGATAATGTGAAGTCTCCAATTATGAGAGTAAATTTTTACTTTTCTTCTTTTACTAACATCTTTTTCTGCTGCATGTATTTTAAAACACTATTGCTAGGTAAATAAAGCTTCATGTATTTTATATTAATTTTTCAATTCAATCCTTAATAAAAAGGAAACACATTTGACTTGACATTTGAACAATGCAAAAGTTAGGGGTGCCAACCCCTCTGGCATAATAGAAAATCCATATATGACTTTTGACTCCCCAAAACTTAACTACTAATACTCTACTGTTGAGTGGAACCCTCACTGGTAACATAAATAGTAGATTAACACATATTTTATATGTTATATGTATTATATAATGTATTCTTACAATAAAGTAAGCTAGAGAAAAGAAAATATTATTAATAAATTCATAAGAAAGAGAAAATATATTTACTATTCATTAAGCAGAAGTGGATTGTCATCAAGGTCTTTATCCTCTTTGTTTTCACATTGAGTTGGCTGAGGAAGAGCAGGAAAAGGAAGGATTGGTCCACATATAAGTGGACCCCTGCTGTTCAAATCCATGTTGTTCAAGGGTCAACCGTATAACTTTTCAATTTAATGCCTGATGCCTTGAATTTTGACTGATAGTAATATTGTCATTTCTTTTTCTTTTGCATGTTTTTACTTCTTTAGTTTTATTTTTTCTGGTTTATTTTTAAGGTATGCTTCATGGAAATGACATTTATCTGACATTTTTAAACATAATTTGAAATATATATACCAAGAAAGGCTATATTAGCAATTCCTATATTTCATTGGCTTAAAAAAACAGTCTATATATTGTATATTTTAGATGTCCATAACAGGTTATTCAGGGGACCTCTTCTTTTGTCAGGGACCAGATTATAGGGACCCACCATCTTGAACATTGCCAGTCACTCTACCAGAAGGTAAATAATGCTCTGGAGGGTCTTACGTCAGACATTAATGGCTCAACACACATCACTTCCACTTAAAACTCATTGGCAAGAACAAATATGTGGCAACTAATCTATGTTGAGGTGGGGAAGGCAGGTAATGAGAATCTACCATGTGTTGGGAGGCAGACAGCTGGAAGTATTAGGTCAGCTACATAAATGTCTACCAGAGAGGATCTTTGCTTTGATTAGAAAATTTAGCTCCTTCATCTTGGTGGTGATTAATCATATTTTTGAAACTGTTTTCTGTAGCCTTATTTTATGTTTAATATTCAGCATGCTTTCTTATAATTTGTTTTTACCTTTCTACTTCTCATCTGATTGATTAAATTAGGCATTGATAATAATACCGATGAAAATCACTACTGGCAAAAGTAGGTTGAGAATTTTAGATTTTTCTGACTCATGAAATGTATTTTTTATTATTAATTTCCTTTTTCCAGCTTTAAGGTATGATTAACTAATACTAATAAAATGAGTAATATTTAGAGTGTGCAATGTGGTGTTTTGATATATGTATACATTGTGAAATGATTTCTATAATCAAGTTAATTAGCATATACATCACCTCACATGAGATATTACAGTATTTGTCTGTGTCTAGCTTATTTCACTTAGTATAATGTCCTCAAATTTCATCTATGTTGTCACAAATGGCAGGATTTCCTTCTTTTTTAGGACCCAAAAGTATTCTAGTGTGCTTGTATAGAACATTTATTTATCCCTTCATCTTTTAATGAACACTTAGGTTGTTTCCATATCTTGGCACTTGTGAATTAATGTTTCAATGACCATGGCAGTGCAAATATCTCCCATGTTTGAGATATCTCCCACTCTTTAGATAGTGATTTTATTTTTATTTTTGTTAAAAACTCAGAAGTAGGATTTCTGGATTATATGGTAGTTCTATTTTTGATTTTTTAAGGAGGCTTCTGACTGTTTTTCACAATGGCAGTACCAACTTACATTCCCACCAACGGTATACAGGGTTCCCTTTCTTCCATATCCTCGCCAACTCTTATCTTTTGACTTTTTGGTAATTGCCATCTTAACAGGTATGAAGTGATATCTCATCATGGTTTTGATTTGCATTTCCCAGATGATTAGTGTATTAGTCAAGGTTCTCCAGAGAGACAAAACCAATAGAATGGATGGAGGGATGGATAGATAGAAAGATAGATAGATAAAGGGATGGGTAGATAGATAGACAGACAGAAAGACAGAAAAGAGGGAATTTATTAGGAGAATTGGCTCACATAATTATGGAGGCTCAGAAGTTCCACTATAGACCATCTACAGATGGTCTTCAGCTTGCAAGCTGAGGAAACAGGAAAGCCAGTAGCATGGTTCGGTCCAAGTCCAAAGGCTTCAGAACCAGGGAAGCTGATGGTATAACTCTCAGTCCAAGGCCAAAGGCCTGAGAAACTGAGGAGCTGCTGGTGCAAGTCTCAAAAGTCCAAAGGGCTGGAGAACTTGGGAGTTTGATGTTCAAGGGCAGGAGAAGGAGGGTGTCCCAGCTCCAGGAGAGAGAGGGAATTTAGCTTTCCTCTGCTTTTTTGTTCTATTTGGACCCTCAGCCTATTGAATGGCACCTGCCCACATTGAGTGAGGGGTAATCTTCCTTACTCAGTCCACTGGTTCAAATGCCAGTCTCTTCCGGAAATACCCTCACAGACATACCCCAAAATAATGCTTTGCCAGCTATCTGAGTATCCCTTAATCTAGTGAATTTGAAACCTAAAATTAACCATCACAATTAGTGATGTTGAGCATCTTTTTTATATACCTGTTTGACCATTTGTATGCCTTCTTTGAAAAAAATGTCTATTTAGATCCTTTGCTCATTTTTAAATTTGGCTATTTGTTTTTTTGCTGAGTTGTATGTGTTCCTTATATATTTTGCGTATTAACCCCTCATTGGATATATGCTTTATGAATATATTCTTCCATTTTGTAGCTTGCCTTTTCATTTTGAGTATTGTTTTCTTTTGTATGCAGAAATTTTTAGCTTAATGTAGTCCCACTTGTTTACCTTTGTTTTTGTTACCAGTGCTTTTGGTGTCAAATGCAAGAAATCATTGCTGAGACCAATGTCAAGGAGTTTTCCCTTATGCTTTCTTCTAAGGATTTTATGATTTTGGGTCTTATGGAGGCCTAAGGATTGTAAGTGGTAGGGGAAGGAGAGAAAACTAAACATGTTTTTAGTATACAGTTATTCAAAAGAAATATACAAATATTTAAGAGGAAATAATTCAAATTATTTAGAATTATAATTTTGTAGGCATAAACTACAATTGGTTCAGAAACTTTAGTATTTAACCTAATATTTTGACTTGTGTATTGTCAAATATATGATTGGTTCAACTAATCTAAAGGAAGAGATGGGTTACCTCGGGAAGCCTAGATGAGTATCTTTCAAGAGTTTTAAAATGTGGCACTACTTTAGTAAGTTTATTATCTCCAGGGCCTCAGTTTTGTTATTGTCTGAGAAATTTTATTTTATAGTACAAAAATGGCAGATAAAATTTTGGGGTGGACTCATGGTAAACAAGCTTAGGAGACATATATAAAACCCAAATGTTAATTACAATAAGAACTATAATTGCTAAAGTTACCAAATAAGGCATGCTACAGGAGATGCCTAATTATAATGAAGGGGTCAGCTTATAAATTTACAATTAGAAATACAACTATGAAAGGGACTAAACACTTGAGTGTGTCCCTAGGTACCATGTGAAAAATGATGTTATAAGCAAAGGAAGTTTTCTGAGCATATAATCAGAAGAAGGCAAATGAGTTATGTGATTTGAAATTTGACAGTCTCAAGATGCTTCCCAAGGATAGTGACAGTGTCTTATTTATTTTTGTATCCTGATTGCATGGCACATGTTAGGGGTTAAAAATAAAGTTAATTGAATAAATGAACACTCTATAAAGGAGAACATATATATACCAGGTGCTAAAAAATATTTTATTTGCTGTACTGAACATATATTCCCTTTAAAAATATATTATTGCTAACAGTGACAGCAAGAGGAAAATATCTGTAAAAATAGTAGCTAGTCAATTTTATATAAAAACATCTTCAAAATGAACATATATATCCATGGCACAACTAAATATCCATAATAAATAATAAATTATTAAATATTAATAAATATTCATTGCACAACTCCAGGGCCACCACTTAGTGGTATGCTTCCTGGAGCTGTATAATAGAGTGATCTGCAGTTAGGGTAATTTTACATTTTAAGAGCAGGAATAAGAAATGTAAAGTGGATTATTCAAAATATGTGCAACTGTTACACACCAGGTGCTGAAATTACATATTCACAATAGATTGTTATTAGGACAATATTAATGCACAATTTCAAGGCACAACGGTCAAAACGATACCATTGAGAACCTAGGACCTTTGCATTCTCCAGCATGTAATTAATTAAATATTCCGTATACACATTTGTATCTGAGTCCCTCTTTGCTTTTTACTTTTTATTTTTCTTTCTTTCCTGCTATTATTTGTTCAATAATCAATATCCCCAGAAATCTTCAGTCAGGGACTACCAAGTTCTATTTTCATCTTCTGGGTTAGATAGACTCAGTTTCTTGAAGACTACATATTTGCTGATGTTGTTCATTTTAGGGGTATTAGTCAGCAAAGAGGGTAATCATTATAAAAATGGCAATAATGCCATTTGGGGACAGTTGAGTCATTTAAAATGCTTGAAGTTTACACTTCCCAAAGTGTAAGAAACTAAAAGAAAAAAATTGAAAGCTTTAGGCCCTTTGCATGTCTTTTGGCTCATGTTAAATAAATGCTTTGACTTCTGGTTGGATTGGTACTTGAATGCATTTTATTTTATTAGCTATTTTTAGGCTAAAGATCCCACTCAGATTATCTAAATGAAAAATACTACTGTAATAGAACAAAATGGTGATTTGCAACTACCCTCTTGTGTTCGAACTTCAGACTGTCACTCTTTAGCTCTGTTACTTTGGGCAAGCCTAATTCCTGTGAATGTTGGGCTTGCGCTGTCTATAACTTCCTTTCAAAACTGTAAAAAACAAAATGTATTACATTACATCACGGTGTCACTGAATAGTCCCTGGGACATAGTAGATTTTTCTTTTGGCATTCAACTATTGGTAAAGCAAAAGTATTTCTCTTTAACTAAAACATCAAGCACATTTCTTTTTTGCTTTGTGTACTTTCTAACAATCCCATAGGAAATTTCATATAAATACTTTCATTATTAATGTGCTACATTGTATATGATTTTGGTTCTTGTTTTTCTACTTTTCAAATGGATAAAATAAAACATTCAGATGTTAAGATTTTAGAGAATAGAGAGTTTAACAAGAAAAAATATTTTTTCTACTGTATATAATAATTGGTAATACCGAACATAGCTTAAAATTTAAAAACTATGAGAGATGTTATTCTTCTTGTATTATTTCCAATGGACATTATTTAAATTATTCTCATTTTTCAATGCTATTTTTTCCCACATTCTGCCCCCACCCCTAAGTTCTATAAAGCTGCACTTAAAATTCCGCATTTAAATGCAGAAGTGTAATTTTGTTGTAAAAACAAAAATCACTTGAGTAGAGTATAAAATATAGACTAGTTTTAGTTATATGAAACAAGAATCTTAAAGAAATTAATAATTTTTCTCAAATGATCCAAATTCCAGAAGACATTTTAGAGAAATAACCAGAAAGTAGGAAAAAAAATCTGTGACTATTTGAAAGTATTTAGATATTTCACTAACTCAAGACCCTTGTACACACTGTTCTTGCCATAGAGTGGATTAGCTTATTAAAATGCCGCTTATTGGTTATTTAAATATAGGGAGATATTTACATTGTAATGTAAAATATAAAAAGTAGAAATATAAGTTGAGTTTTAACTTTTTAAATCATACATACTAAAAGTTTAGAAGGAAATACACCAGAATATTTGCAGCAATTAGAATTAGGTACTACCTTTTGAAATATATTTTCTTTTTTTCTGGTATTTTGTTTTTGAATGAATGTTCTTTTTAGAAGTCAGCATTATTTAAAAATACAGGGTCTTCTTATTGGAAGCAAATCTAATTTACTATTAAATATATTATGTATAAGTTCTGTTCATAGTATTTGACTGCTTCTGTGGTATAAATATTTCCAGGATGGCTAATTTTAAGATACCAATGTTTAAACAAACCAGCTGGTGGAAATTCTGAAAATTTAACAATGGGTGAGCCATTTTAACATACCATTGCAGGTATCTCATTAATCATGCTAAAAACTAGGTAAATAAAAGGAAAGAATCAAATATTTATAATCCTATTACAATTGAACTATCCCCTGGGTAACCAAATAGTATATAAGAAGTATCTCCTTATAAATTATAACTTTGACTATAAATGAATACAAAATAATAAAATTAAATATCACAAGCTTTCTTTCCTCAATGAAATTTGAGCCTCTATAGAAAATGGAGACAGAGAGAAAGAGAGAGAGCATGCTGTTCACACATAGCACAGGGGGTGAGAAAACAGTGATTAAAGAAATGCATTTTAACCATGTGCTTCAATTTAATCTGCATGCAATTACTGCCTGCTGTATAGGTTAAAGTTGTATGTTTTACCATTCCTCCCCCTTTCTATTTCTGTTGCTATTATTTCTTTGTCATGTTTATATTACAGACTCCCTGGCAATCCTAATTTTTCTAAGTGGTTTTCCCTAGTTCCCTAAATGAGTTCAATATTTACCACCATTCTTCAACTAACTATGGCTACTTCATTTTTTTAAATTTTTGAATTCTTGACCTTTAATTCATCTTTTGTTTATCTGGCTTTTAATAATAAATAGATCACTTTTTAACCATCCAAGAACTCATGAGTTGTCTCATATATGTGAATGTTTCCAATTAACCATTATATTAGAAAGGCAACTTGCTGGGGAACAATAATCTTCACTCACAAATTTTTTTCCTATCAGAAATATAAAGAGAGAATTTCACTGTATTCTGGCATTGAATGTTGCTGTGATAAAATTTAAGGACAGCTTGAATAATTTATTATTGAAGTTGACTTGCTTTCCTCCCTGTATGCATGAGGTATTCTTTATCATGGACATACAATAATTTAACTAGAATTTGTGTCATTTCTGAATGTTGTGTTAAAGTCATTTCTGGTATATAACTTCTTCAGATTCAGTTCTTTATGTCATAGAAATGTTATTGTATTAATATCATATTCCTTAATTTTTTTATTTCATTCATCATATTTCTAGTATTTTCCAAATATTTCATTACCTCAATGAGAATCTTTAATTTCTACTTCCTTCTCTGAATTTCCTATAATTACTTCAAATCTTTCCTTTGTGTCATTTATTTGAATTTTATTATGTTTATTCTGTTTTTTGCTATTTCTAGTCTATTCATTTAATTTGACTATTTTGGTTCTCTATTAATTTCTTTAGCAGTGAAATCTTATATTTCAATTCATTTTATTTTCTTTCATCTTATCTCTGTGATCCATTTTTATTGACTCTTACTTATTCTTATCAAATTCTTCTCTATTGCAAAATGTTCTTGAGAATATACTTTTAGTCCTTGGATTATGTTTCATGTAAGTTGTTTTTATTCTGTATATAATGTTTCATTCTTTTCCTTCTTTCTCACCTCTTTTTCCTTCTTTTCCCTTTTTTTCCTATTGTAGGATGTTTATATAGCTTACATATGATATTTTCTTTTATTTTTCTTGTATTTTTCATTTTTCTTTCATTATAAAAGTAACCCGTGCTTGAGGGGGAAAACAACACACAAACAAAAAATGGAAAGCCCCAGTTCCCCACCACACCATCCACATCTCCCTCCCTAGGGGCAAACTACTGGGTACTGCCTATTATGTCCTAATCTCAGGTTACTCTTTCCCTTTACTGTTGGTTGGTTACTTTCCCCATTAGAAAGATGGAAGAAAAATAAAAGGAGCATTGATTTCTATACTAAAGCACAATATGAAATTACCAGCATAAAGTAATAGGTCTTTGTCCTGTATGATGGCATCCTTGCTTTGTTTACAACCATATTATTAAAAAACAAATTTCCACTAGTTTTTTCTGGTTTTTGTGTGTGTGTATTTGTGTGTGTGTGTGTGTGTGTGTGTGTGTGTTTTCCCCCCAAACTCAGAGCATTTGGAGCTTCCTTCATTCTTCTCATGGCATGGGCTCCAAGTGCTCCTATCGAATGCCTAGTTTATGAATCTTTCTTTCTAAGGTTAAAGCTTTGAAATTGCAGATATACAGTTATTTTTGATTAGCAAAAATGGAAATTTTATATGGCTCAAAGTAATATTCTCCACTTGGCTTTTGTCAGTCAAATCCCAGTACCCAGCTCCTTGTAACTCTCTGGCATCTTGATAGTATACTGGAAACTATTTTTTTTAATTTCAAAATATTATGGGGGTATAAATGTATTTGGTTACATGGATCGATTTTGTTATGCTTGAATCAGGGTTATAAGTGTTCCCATCACCCAGGTAGTGTTCATTGTACCTGTTAGATAGGTTTTTCACCCATTTCTTCCTCCCCCTCCCCTCTCCCTGCTCCCACCTGCCCCCTACCTCCTGCTTGATGTCCACTGAGTTTTACTTCCCTCTATGCACATGTGTGCTCATCGTTTAGCTCCAATTTAATAGCAAGTGCATATAATATTTGTTTTTCCATTTTTTAGATACTTTACTTAGGATAATGGTCTCCAGTTCCATCCAAATTGGTACAAAAGGCCTTAATTTATCCTTCTTCATGGCTGAGTAGTATTCTATAGGCTACATATACCACATTTTGTTAATCCATTCATGAATTGATGGGCACTTGGGTTGATTCCACATCTTTGCAATTGTGAATTGTGCTGTGATCAACATTCCAGGCACACTCATTCCAGTTAAAGGTATGATACTTCCTTAGTTTTTTGCCCCTTTACTTAGTACAGTGTGCCAGAGATAGAAACTCCCAGTAATGTGTTCTCACTGATGTTTCCCTGAATCATGTAAGTTGTTTGTGCTTTCTTGGATTTATCCTGATTTTCCCAGGGCTAATGAGTCACTCCTTTGGTCAGCTTCGCTCAAAATCGCAAAGTATGAATGAGAATTCTTGATCCATCATTCCTTAAGTACTGCTTTCTTGAGGAGAGATGGGAGAAGGTCTGCATGACGCTACTGAGATCATTTGTTTTCTTGCCTTTGGTTGCTACTTTATCAGCTTGGACATTCTGTTGTACCCCTTTCATAATTTGGGTGTACCCCTTTCATAGTATTGGTGGGTTTTTTGTTATTTTTATTGCTCATGTTGTTAAATATCAAGGGATGGATATTTTTCAATCCTGTTTTCAAGAAGCCCATGTATTATTATGTTTTTTTTTTTTTTAAACAAATGAGACAATAGTTAAAAATAAATTAACAATCTCTGCTACTGGTATGGTTTTGTTTCTTTGTTCCTTATTTTGGTTAAAATGTGTGGCTTTTTGTTGTAAATTTCAAGATCATTATGATTTTTTTTCAGGTTGCTTTTTACTTTTCCAGCTGTAAATTTTGCTGTGAGAATTTCTAAGTAACATTTTCTAAACTATATAATTATGCATTTTTCTTTTATTTCAATATGAACATACTTGTTTTGTAATTTATAAAAGCTTTTATAATTAAGTAACAGCAACATTCAACAGTATTACATATAAACAAGAACAAAAAAGTCTTCTGAAATGCTAAAGCAGATCATCATGAGGAGATTTTTCTCAATTTTAAACTTAATATAAAAATTGAGGTATATGGACTTTTTATTAAAATTCTGTTAACACCTTACATGAAAATGACATATACCTTTAAGAATAACTTTAGCCTCTTAAGCAATATTATGCCTCATGAATATGTTCTCTGCTATTTAGAGGTGGTCAGCATGCTTTGCTTCAGAAATAAAAACTGAGTCATTATGTGAGAGTTTGCCTAACCCACAATGGACTCAGAAGGGCTAGATTGAGCATTTCTTTCTTGAAATTCTTTCATTTATTAAACATATACCCTTATCACATGTCCTTGTTTTTAGGAAACAGAAAAGGTCCTACTGAATTTTAATCTTTCACTAGGGCTCCCTTAGTAAGTGCTGTCTCTAACTGCTTCTTCCTATTCTTCCTACATACAGTTGAGAGAACTGGTTCTAAGGCTGTCACCATTAAAATTTGTTAAGCCTCAGCATCAATAAATTACATTGAGGCAGCAAAACAAATGGAATAAATAACAGAAAACTTACAGATAATGAAAAATATAGAAATCAGGAGATTGTATTCATGAATATGAAAGAATGAAAAATAATTATAGCCATAACTTGCTAATATGTGTTTTCCTTTTGAAATCTTATGTATTTCCCTGACAGACATTCCATATCATACACTCTAAGAGTATAGCAAAAAAGAAGGCAAAATAATGGCCTGGGCACTTGGAGTATTACTGCTTACTTGCTAAAATTTCTAGAAATTCTAACAGCATAACAATTTTTTAATTATGTTAATATGTTCCAAGTATCTTATATACTTGGTATATAGTATAAGATAATTCAAATTAATTTAACTCAGTAACAGAAAGCAACTGGCAGAAATGTATGTTTATTTAAACTAAAGATTTTAAATAAAAGAAGAAATATACCTTTATTAATTAGGAGATTTCTATTGGTAGATGATTTCTCAAAATTTGAAAAATAATTTGGAAAACATATAAGGCAGAAAAGTATTGCCTTTTCCTGTTACATTAGAATTTAATTAGAACAATTTATATTGATGTTACATATTTTATTTATGTAACTTAACCAATAATGTTAAATAATTGACATTTATTAAGTTACTAGTCCCTTACATACTATAGTGAAATTATTGTAAATGGGCATGTAGTAAAGGATGTGTTTATCAATACTTTTGTATAATTAATTTTCTTAGGGCAAAGTGGCAAGTAGTCAGAATTGTACATGCTGCCTTCATGTGTTATGTTCTGTTTTGACTGTCTTTAATACTTTAGAAGTAATGGAAATAAGTAAAATTTCAAAACTATTTCCTCCTTTGTATTTCATTTCATTTTTTAAATTATTTTTTAAATTTCAATAGATTCAGAAGGTACAAGTGTTTTTTGTTACATGGATGAATTGTACAGTGATGAAGTCAGGGCTTTTAGCATACCGTCACTAGAATAGTGTACATTGTACCTGATAGGTAATTTTTTATCTCTCAACTCCCTTCCACCCTCCCCCATTCTTAGTTTCAAATGTCCATTATTCCAATTTGTATGACCATATATACTCACCTTTTAGCTCCCATTTATAAGTGAGAATATGTGGTATTTGTTTTCCCATTCCTGAGATACTTCACTTAGGATAATGGTCTCCAGTTCCATCCAAGTTGCCGCATTTCTTTTTATGGCTGAGTAGTATTCCATGGTGTATATATACCACATTTTCTTTATGTACTCATCACTTGATGGGCACCTCTGTTGATGCCATATCTTTGCAATTGTGAATTGTGCTGCAGTAAACATTCGGGTGCAGGTGTCTTTTTGATATAATTATTTCTTTTCCTTTGGGTAGATGCCCAGTAGTGGGATTGCTGGATCAAATAGTAGGTCTACTTTTAGTTCTTTGAAGAATCTCCATACTGTTTTCCATAGAGGTTATACTAATTTACAGTGAAAAACGAACACTCATTTGTATTTTAAATAATGCTTATTTTTCTTGTACATCTCATCTTAAATAATGCTTCTTTTTTGCTATGTAAAATGCTAACAGGAACTTCTGTAAAAAGCTTCTGCACAGCCAAAGAAACAATCACGAGAATTAACAGACAACCCACAGAATGGGAAAAAATTTTCGCATACTACACATCAGATAAAGGACTGATAACAAGAATCTATTTAGAACTCAGCAAAATCAGTAAGAAAAAATCAAACAACCCCATCAAAAAGTGGGCAAAGGACATGAATAGAAATTTTTCAAA
>CM052454.1:8942393-9091715 GCA_028533085.1 Varecia variegata | reverse complement strand
CAGTGGAATGGACATACTTGAAGATCTGACTCGGGGTGTTGGGGGTGGGGGAGGGGACGGGTGTTTACCTACATGATGAGTGCGATGTGCACTGTTGGGGGAATGGACACCCTTGAGGCTCAGTCTCGGGGGGTTGGGAGGGGCATGGGCAATATACTTAACCAGAACGGTTGTACCCCCGTAATAAGCTATAATAAATTAAAAAAAAAAAAGATGGAATGAAACATAAAAAATTGGTTAGTTTTTCTTAGCATTTTAATATGAGTATTACTTTTCTCATGAAGTCAGAAACTTCTCTCTAAAGTATAATAGCAGAAAGACAAACAACTTCTGAAGAAATATTTGGCAAATAAAATGAATACCCCATGGTGAGTCTCACCTTTTAGCAAAGTCAAAGAACAACGGAAGGTGTATTTGTAAGAGATTATTAGATAAGAGAAATGATCATACACTGCTGGGATACACATATTACTCTGTGGGAACTTCCTTCAGAGTTAGGATGCTTCAGAGAGAATGTGCTGAACTGTACGGAGACCTACATAAACATAGGGGACACACATATGACTTTCCAACAGAAAGATCGTTTTATTTTCCAAACCTAATGTTTTCTTGCTACCTTCTAGATTATGCAATCTATTTCACTGGGTAACCATGGCAGTGCAGTAATTCTCAAGTTAAAGCTTTTCATGAAACAAAGCCTACATTTTTTTCTAGCAGCAGGAAACATTTGACTGAAAAGCAAATCACAATCTTTTGAGACTAGATGCATGCTGTGTAATTCTGAGTTCAGCATGTGTCTTGAGGGGGTGTTTCATAAATTCTTTTTTTCCTGAGCCAGCTCTATTTTGTCTGCCTAGAGATACAAAAGACACTCTGTTCAACTGTTAAAGCTCCATATTGACCTAGGCAAGAACTTACAATTGTTAAAAATCAAATTAAAAATTGCAAATTGTTTTTGCTGTTCTCTGTACGATATATTATTATCGAAAATACTTTCTTTTTGGGCATATAAGTAGGTTCTTTTAAGTTATTTTTCCAGCTTAGGGTAATAAAATGAAAGCAGAAAATGATACCAGTAAAAGAGTTTGCCTTTATTAGTGGTAATCACCTATAATTTATAAAACACATTTGTGTTTGCTCTGATTTTTCAACATATGTACACGTGTGTGTGTGTGTGTGTGTGTGTGTAAATCATTTTTGGTATTTATTTCATATATACATGAAATTTGAAAAGCACAAAAAACAATTTTTCTCTCTTCTCTTAATAGTAAAATTTAAGGAAAAAAACCCAGCAAGTATTTAGACTCATGTGGATAATAGCTATTTATTGATATATACAGATATTAACAAGCTCAATCAAATAAATTACTTCTGCTTTTTAAATTTTTTACTAAACTCCTTAGAATTCAATGGAAACTTAAAATTTGCCTTACTTTATATTTTAACTGGATGTTTTGCTTTTGTCCTAAATGTCCCTCTCACCAACATTTAATTAAGAATATTCGGCAAAATTAGTTGCTTTACTGCTGAGAGATTGTTTCTTTTTAGAGTTGTAAATACAGGTAATTCATACAGTGTTCACCTGGATTTTTTAGATTTTGAGATCTAAATTAGTTTTTCAAATTGAACTGCAAAGTATATCACTCCCAAAGAAGGAGATAGGATATTGCCTTATGGAATTTAAACACTAAGTTGATACTAGAAAGATAACTCACAGAGAGTAGCTTTTTCAATTAAAAAATAGACAAAAAATTATTTTAAGGCTAATATTTCATTCGTAATATTTAAAATGCAATTTGAAATTTTAGTATTACAAACTGATGTTTTTTGTTTGTGTACCATATTTTATTCCATATTTTAGCTTAATGAGAAACTGGAAAACCTGGAGATAAGAAGACAGGAAACATAGAAATGCATAAGTAAAATTTTGTGTCTTAAAAAATAGGAATAAACAACTAGGAATAATAGGATAAGGGAAAGGAAAAATAAAAACAGAATAAGAAATATTCTATGTACAAAACAAAAAGGACTCAACCAGTAGAAGTGTATGGTCTATCATGATTTTTTGCCTTTTAAAATGTTTACTAAATATCTATAAATATTCAACTGTTCTCTGAAAGAAACACTAAAAGTATGTGTTCTGAATATTTGTTATAAAGATTAACTGAAAAACTGTCATTTGTTAGCTGTATTAGAAACATTTATTAAATGTTTTACATTATCTTTTTTCTTATTTATTTTAACAACAATGGGTATGGTTTAAGATTTAGCGTGCCAGTATAAGTATGTGGCGTATATATTTTCTTTATTTTGGATCACTCTATGTATTTAATTATTATGATGGTGAATTGCTAATGTCACATTGCATAAAAGCTTGTGGGATGAGAAATATTGTTGTAGCTGTCATTGAAAATACAGTCTAACACACTGTCTTTTCTCTGGCCATAAATATTCAAATCCTTCCTACATAAAAAAGCCTTACTGCTCCTCCAAAACTCTCTTCTCATTATAGCATTGGCTTGAAGTCTATTATCTCATCATGTGAGTCATGTCAATTTATGAATGATGACTCTCAGGGCTTGGTACCTCAAGTGCAGCTCCTTGGAGTTTCTCAATCCAAATACAAATGAGAAAGACAATTTATTTGCCCTCCCTTCATTCATCATCTAATGGGGAAACAAAGACCAAGATGACCTCAAGGCACATATAAGTGGAAGAGAGAAGGGCAGACGGCACATTGAAATCTCTAATCCATAGCGATTCTAAAATTCAGCAAGGCAAGTTTTGTTGAGTTCCTTGGTTAGAGCAGTTCTGTTCCCTGGGATTGCTTCTTTTTTGCTCTTCATTCTGCCCATTTAGTAAATCTCCATTTTCTGTGAGGAAGGCATTTATATGCAGCTGGAAAGCTTTCTCAACATGCTATCTGCCTGAAGTGACTTGAGGGTAAAAAGGCACCTTTTTTTATTTTAAAATGTCTGTGTCTCTTGCCGCATAAACATATAAGTTCTTTTAAAACCAGTGGGTTTCCCATGTATCAAATTAGAAATTTGCTGCATTTAACATACTTCATGTCCACAAATAACTTTGAGATAAGCCTCTCTGCTATGATTCAGGGTGCTGTGGGACGATTTTCTTAAAACTTTTTGTCTTAACTCAAATGTGAGTCATTGAGATAGATATTCCTTAGGATTCATAGAATCCCATTTGTCTAGATAAAAGGTTCTATAAGGTGCATCCTTTGACATCTTAACAAAGGGTTTTATAGCAGATCTTTGATTTTATCCTTACCTTGAAACGTTATGGATTCAATCTTTGCAATGAGCCTTTTTTTTATTATGATTGTTATTTGATGGAGGAAACTGGGGAGGAAAAACAATTTCATCTTTGATCTCAGCAAATACTGGCTTTTTAATATTTTCACAAAATTCTTCTTCAAAATGGAATAGTTTCTGCTGTAGTGCATCTTGTTTCTCATGTACTTTGTTATGAGCATCTAAAATAAGACAATTGGCACTTAACAATAGTTTGTATAAAACCCTTAGCCAGATCTGCAAGTTCATTGGGTATACTTTTGATGTTCCATGTTACCGCTGGCTAAACTTTTGCTAATTTGCCACTAGATAATAACTTGTATATCCTTTTTTTCTACAATTTTCCCTAGCGCATGCAATAGCAGTTTCCTCACTTCCCTTAAAATTCTACTAATCTTCTCCTTAACTAACTGTAGACCAGTTGCCATTAACAAGTTCCAAAGCCAATGCCACATGTTCTAGGTTTTGATTGCAGTAGCATCCCACTTCCAGGCATCTGCCAACTTATAATTTAATTATCTATTGCTGCATTACAAGCTACATTAAAACTAAGTGACTTAAAACAATAACAACAACCAGTTTATTTTTATATACTTTCCCAATCTGGGCTGGGCTAAAATGGGTTTTTTATTATTATTATTTTTCCTGAGAGTCTTACCAGTGTCATTCTTGTGGCTGCATTTCTCTGTTAGGACTGTGTGGGAGTCTGTTCAGTTAGAAATCTGTGATAGCTGAGAGTTTTGCTATTTCTATGTAGACTAAATGTCTCTTGGTCTCCAGGTGGCCTATCTTTCAGAGTAGCTAGGCATTTTATGGGATGACTCAGTGCTACTAAGAACTGAAAAATGAAACCTTTCAGACCTTCTTAATGTTGGGGCTCAGAAATCTCAGAACATTACTTCTGCCATGTATTTTGTCAAAACAGTCACTGGGGGCATTCTAGATTCAAAGAGAGGGAATAATTTCTAATTTTTTCCACTAATTTATTAAATTGATTGACAAGCATCCCAATGATATATTGGGATATATATATCCCAAGCTAGATATATGTGAGAAGTTGATATATGAAAGACCAGGCATTATAAGTAGCTGGAGAATGGATGCTAAGACCATTGTGCATCTACATGAAAAGTAATGGGTTCCCTACTACAACAGCATACAGACAAACACACACAAATATTTGACCGGTTAAATATCTAAATGTAAAGACTAAAACTTTGAAACCATTAGGAAGATATACATAGAAGAATATGTGTATGTGTATATGTGTATGTGTATACACACCACACGTACACACACCTAGGGGTAGGAAATGATTACTTGTTCAAACAAGAATGAAAAAGTAAAGATGAATAAAAAGATTGCTAATTTGCTAAATTGCTGATGGTATGTAGGTCTAGAGATTTTTTTCAGCTCTAAGGTTAAGGGCAAAGAGATTATTCTAAATATACTTCAGAATACTCTCAGCATGACCATCTTATCCTCACCAAAACACACCAGACCATTAAATAGTATAAAGTACAACTTATTTTGTACAAAAGAAAAGCATATGAAACTTTCAAGGTCTACCTAAAATAGACTGATTAAAATCCCTGATTAAAAATAGTCTTTATATAGAGTATTACCTAAAGGCAAATAATTTAATGGACTATGAATCTTTAGAATCTGGTATTCTGTTATTAAATACTAGGTTTACTATATATTGCATAATAGAAATAGCTACAGAATTGAGTAGCATCCACTAGAGGGTCTTGGGATGTATCCCCCACAGATAAGGGGGGTGCTATATATTAAGGATTACATGTTTCAAATGTATATTGAAAAATACTATGATAAAGGAAAAATATTAATATATAACATACCAAATTCTCTTTTGCAAAATAATGAATTTTCTCCACATTATAAATCACAGAAAATGTTTAATGAAAATCTTTGATGAAGTAGTACAAATCAGAAAAGCAAATGTGCCTGAGATCTTAATCTATCAGCTATGTTTTAAAATCATCCAGCTCTCATTAAAAGGATTCATCTGTCATATTTCCCTTATCTCACTGTCTTTTTATTTTATTTTATTGTTAATTCTCTCTCTCCTCAGGGAGAAGATAGGGATCCAAAATCACTAAATAATTGTCTTGAATCTTAATTTCATTTTACTTTATAAGATGTAAACTTGTGTAAGTATAAAGCATCTATAATCATAGCATCATATACGGTGGTTCCAATAGGATCCACTGTTATAGAAGGGTATTTTTTACCCACATTAATTTCAATTTCTTTATATATCCATAGTTCCTAGAAATGAGGCATGCTCAAAATAGAATCTCCTTAATTATCTGTTCTTTTACTTACTGGTCCTTGAAATTCTTTCAGATCATTCTCTCACTATGCCCTGACCTGAGGAATAACAAAACCTTTTTCAGGCACATGTGCTCCCAATTGCCTTTAGACTTTCTGACACACAAATTTCTGCTTCTATGTTTTAGCTTCTTGTGTCTGTGCCTTTCTGTGTCATTTCTTCAGATTCCCTTTATGGCTCTTTGAGAGCTTGGTCTTTCTGCTTGGTCTTGTTTGTGTCTCTTGATTTTTGTCATGAGACAAAAACAATTAATTTGACCTCTCCTGAGTTCTAGAATCAAATGTACAACTGCTGCTGTCACCTTGTCCTGGCTCTCCCTCAGACATCTCATACTAAGAATGTCTGGAACTGAACCTAGCATCTTCCTGATTCTGTTCTCCCACTGTACTTTTTTTGTTGGTGAATTATAGCAACATCCTACCAGTTATATTTGGTTCCTTCCACTGCATCACTGCCATATCTAGCTGGACAACCCAATGTTTCTGTCAAGCCTATCCCAAACATTTTCTTATAGCTGTTATAGATTATCTTGATCAATATTACTTCATTTCAGGTTTTGGTTCATTTAATGCCAAAAGAAGTGGAAAATGGCCACAATTATTCCAAATCCAAAATTTTTAACATAAACTCAGTTTCTTAATGTAATATATTATTTTTGATTTTTAAAATTTTATAATTGTTGAGTTACTATTTTAGAAAACTGAGCATTCTCTTTAGCCGATAAACAGGTGGGTCTTAATAGCACTACCTGAATATCATGAAGATATATATTTGCCTGAATTAAAAAAAATTCTTCCAGATATGTGGGAGTATTTCCAACCTGTGTTTTTCTGACCCATATTTCTTAGAAAAGTGGCAGCTAGTTCAATTGCTTGACCAGCATACTATAGTATTTTAGAGGTGCCAACTTTGATTGTATGTGGTTTTTGTTTTGGTTTGTTTGTTGTGGTTTTTGTTTCTAGGTAGAAAGAGAAGCTAGATGGTCAAGAGAAGGGAGTTTGTGGTTTTTAGTTATCTGTGAGAAACCTGAAAGTAGCTTGATTAAATACAGTACTCTTCTCATATATCTTTTTCTTCATCTATGCCTGCAACCCGGCCAGCCCATTCCACTGCATAGCCCAAATTACTATAAGGCTATTTAATATAAGGGAGAATTTTTGTTTTTTTTGTCTGAAGGAAAGGAAATCGGATTCATTTGAACTAGGAGAGAGTTGATTTACTGCTCTATAGTATTTATAGAGTAAAAAATTCAGTAGTCTCGGAATCATGTTTATAATGGCCACCTCCATAGAAACTGCTTGAGCTAGTCATTACTAGCTTTAAGTATCTTTCCTTCTGAAAAGCTCAAAGGTGCTAGATACAGATATTTATATATTAATGGTAGTGCATGTTATACGTTTAGGAATTTGAGAGAGAAATATGCCATAAAGCATGAAAGGAGAGAGGACTGATGATTCTAGGGAGCTCCCATTATAGGTGACTTCAATTATAGGAGCCTCTCCAATTAAGTTCTCATTTCCAGACAGCACAGAAGTCACTGGAGTTTTTCTTATTCCTGATGGTCAATGAGAAAAGAGAGTTCTTACCCTTGATTAATTAAAAAGCAGACAAATAAACTTAGTTGGGCATAAATATAAATTTTTAAAACCCAAAGAAATGGCTTCCCATTATTGCTTTCAAATATTAATAAAACTTAATATAAAAGTTTGTCACAGTCACAAATTTTTGAAGAAATAATTAAATTGGAAAAAAGAGTTTGACAAATGTTTTATGTATTAACTAATCTCTTAGAGTCTTAAAAACTTTTATCTAGATATAGCAGCTTTTCTTTTAGTTTTTATTATTCATACAAGAAATTGATGAAAGGCTGTTATTAATAAAATATAGTTTAATCAGAGGATTAATCTTTAAGAGGATATGTAGTAAAATCATTTAAACATGTTAATGCCTCTTTTTCCTATAACTTACTATCTTCTTTTAGAGATAATACAATGTTTATTCTCTACAGTATATGTGGAATACCACACAGGTGCCTTACCTGTAGAGCCTTACCTGTATACCACACAAGTGCCTTACCTGTAGAGACTCCATTCTTATTGCAGTATATGGGGTCCTATCCTATGCTTTAAAAATTGCAAAAGCATTTTCAGTGACTCCATTATCCATACTCTTATTCAAACTATGAGATGACTTTTCTTTACTATTGAGTTCTTGGCAGTGTTCCTCACTCACAATCTAATTATTCTGCGTTAGTTTATTCTGAGTTTGCATGTATCTCCTGACTCAGTCAACAAAATAGTCCAAACCTTTAAACCTATTTGCCTGCCTTCTCATTATTTTGTTTCCAATTCCATTTTTAGTATAATCTGTTAACAGACTGGTCTCTTTTTAATAGGTTTTAAAAATCACTTTATTATTAATATGCTTTGTGGTTCATATAACATGAATACTGTATGAATGGAAAATGGATTCTTGAACTCATTATACATGTAATTTATTTTAAAGTTGAAAACTTCTTTCGGTGAATCATCATCTGGTTATTCTGTTTTACTTTTGCCATTAGTATTGAACGATGATGCTTTGGATTTTTTTTCTATATGAATAGAGGAAGATGAGTATTTGATTATGGTAATATATAATTAATAATTTATATGCTTTTATCCAATTTAAAATATTAAAATCATGAAAGTGAAATTATATATTTTTAACATTTTAATTTAAGAAATGAAAAATCTCTTTTATAGTTGCCATGTAAACCAAAAATGATCATTTTGTAAGATTTTGAATATAACCAGTGAATCAGGCTTATATCCTCCATCTGTAATAACATCAAAGTAAGTCTGGTTAAGTCTTCCCAAGAAGATGGGGTTAAATCTGGTGGCTATGTAATTCTTGTGACCTTTTTCAGATACTGGAGATAAGTTAGTCATTTTCCATTTCTCAGCTATAGTATTTCTTTTGAATGTTGTGAACTTTTTAAAAATGTCACTAAAATGTTAACTATTTTTTTTCTTCACACATTTGTGAGTTTTGACTCTACCAGCATGGATACTAAAAGTCTATTATAAATATCTTTAACAAACTCTATAACTATTTCTCAACTTACAGGTAATCCTATTTCACGTTTGAATGCATGATTTATGGCATTGAATAATCTATGAGCTAGTCTTCTGAAATGACATGAAAAAAGATCACGAATTTCTTTTTTATATATTCATTAATTTAACACCACTATTTAGTTTAAGTAGCTAATTTTTTGTTCTAACATTTTTACTATGTTTATGTACTTTGGGGATGATTTTTGTTAAATTTGGGAGGGTATGAATAATATAACTATAAATGCAATGGAAGAACACAAAAGAAAAATATAATAGTCTTACTCATATGAAAAGTTAAACCTTTTGTATGAAAAATAAAATCACTTAAAATCCTCAGAAAAAGTAGTAAAATATTATTAGCAAATAGTACATATATCATACAAATATTTATCACTTACTATGTGCCAAGCACTCTGCTAAGAACTACTCATTCCCATTAATGGAAAAGGAAACTGAGCACCTAGCCCCATTCACAAAACTATTAAGCAGCAGTTTTTGTTTCTAAGTCTAGACAGTATAGCTCGAGAAAACATACTCTTCTTAACCATTCTACTAAGAGTTAAAAGAAATATAAAATTATTTCCATTACTAATAAAAGCAAATTCATTAAAAGAACTAGATGACACTGTATTTCAACCAAGTTAGCAAAAATTTTTGTTCAAAAAGATATACAATGACAAGACACATAAGATAAAGACAGAAGCACAATTCACAATTGCAAAGATGCGGAATCATCCCAAGTGCCCATCAGTTATGAGTGGATTAACAAAATGTGGTATATGTAGACCATGGAATACTACTCAGCTATGAAGTAGGATGACTTAATGCCTTTTGCAACAATTTGGATGGAACTAGAGACCATTATCTTAAGTGAGGTAACTAAAGAATGGAAAAACAAACACCGCATGTACTCACTATTAAATTGGAACTAACCTATGAGCACACATGTGCATAAAGGGAAGTAAAACTCAACTGAAATCAAACAGGGGGGAGGAGAATAAACTTTAATGGCCTCTCATTACTTTTATCATTAAGACCAAAATCCAGAACATGGCCTACTTACCTCTTTGACACCAGGCCTCACGATGCCTCCATTGCTCTATGCCACTCCAGGCATGCCAGTCTTCTTTCAGCTATCAAAACATACTACAGAGTCTTTGCTTATGTTGATCTCTGAGCCTGGATTATCTCTCTCCATCGTCTTCAATCCTATTGCCTAATTAAGTTCTGTCCTTACTTCAGATTTCAGTTCAATTATCTCTTCCTTAATGAAGCTTCTGATCTCTTTTATTTGGTCAAACCCTCCTATATTGTTCTTGTGTACTTCTTCTTAAGATTCTTATCACTGTTTGATTTTACATTTATTTTATGATTATCCCATTATTGGTAGTAGATTCCATGAGAACTGGGATTTTGTTCTTTGGTCAACAGTTTTATTATTAGACCCTAGTACGGTGCAGTGCCTGGCCTATAGTAGTCAATTGATAGCTACTCGTATAATAAATAAAAGAAAGGGGAAAGAAATGGAAGTTCCCCAGTTTTCCTTTGGTAAGTCATGAAACATTTTGGATTATGACTAAAGCTTGGGGGTAATTCTATGAATGTTGATTTGTTGTTCTTTTGTATTATTTTCTAAATGATTGTATTTATGTGTATATTTCTCTTTAGTTCAATAGTTATTCAAAAGGCTCTGTCTAGATTTTTGAACAATTTTCTCCTACAAACTTTATTTACTTCTAATTTTATTATATTTTCTTTGAAATATATTTGTTCATATCATGAATAAATATTAGAGCCCTTTCATTAGTCTTTATTTTCAAATTAATGTTATTTTCCTTTAGTCTGCATTATATTCATTGGAATTATATAGATATGTTTCTGTGTGCCCATGATTTTAAAAGAGGATATTTTTACAAAACTGATATTTTCTAACAGCAGGGTATGTGGACTTCCTGGATGTGCTCTCTGTCTCCCCGATCATGGAAATAATATTCCTTTTAGTTTTATCCTAAGGGTATGCTGGAGTAATCTACCCAATGAACTTTCAGTGTTTTTGCAAACTAGTGGACTGAGGGCTAACTCCATCTACCCTGTTTACAACTTCTCTAACTATAAGAATGAAAATTTATTTTTAAGAAATTTGATGCAAATATGTACTCTTTGGGGAACACTACACAAGGTGATAATAATAATGATAATAATTGACACAATGCCAAGCTTGATATGCATGCATTACACACACATATTAACTCATTTAATACTCACAACAATACTCTAAGATAGTAATTACTTTATCATCCTCATTTTTCAAATGTAAAACCCAAAGCACAGAGAGTTCAAGTAAGTTACTTAACAGAAAGCAGATAGCAGGGATGGAGTTCCAACCAATGAAAAGTCCATGCTTTTAACCACTAAGCTATATTGCCTTTCAGGAAAAAGGACTACTTTACATATGTTAACTCAATTATTATACTCAGAAAATATATATAAGGTAGATAACATTGAGTCCATTTGAAAAATGAGGGAAACAAAATTCAGAAATGGGAGGTAACCTTTCAAACGCTACAGACATTGGAAGTATCCAAGTCCAGATTTGCACTTAGATCTGTAAATTATCCTTCTACATGAAGGTGACTGTAAACCTATAACTCTCATCCTTTTACATGCAGACAGGCAATGAAAAACTATAAATCTAAGAATGCGGTATTCTCGTCTTGTTCTTAGTAACTACTCATCTCAGTTCCTAACTTCTTCAAATATCCTATTATGTTATGTTCTCTGGGAAGGGAGTGTGAAAAAAAGAGAAATGTTCATAGGGCTATGTTAGGACTGGTACCTGTCATATAGGAGGTACTCAAATGCATATTTATTGAATGAATATTCCATTAAATTTGTTTTTCAATCATCTTCTTTTGGCAAGAGATTTAGTAAACATTTCTCACAGCAATTAAAATTAGAGTCTATTTTTTTTTCTTTTATTTTTTAGAGTTGTTTCAAATTTTTATCTCTCTCACTGTTTTCATCTCAATGTTTTGTTGTTGAATGTTGAGTGTAAATGGGCTTTATCTTGTCACTGCACGTTCATAGTACTAAAATAGTCTTGGTCAGATGAAATGCATTTAATAAATATTTGCTGAAGGTTAAATGTTGAGAGAAGGCACATCTGGAAAGTCAATATCTGCCTTCATTGGAAGCAAAATTTATCTTGAGAATAAAAATTACAGTACTAGTATATGCAAAAATGTACATATATCTCTTTTAAAAAGTTACAGGTTTCATCAAATATTTTGGTCTCTCAAATATGTATAATTTTTGGCAAAAATATTAAACATGCTTTAGTTGAGCTCATGACTTATAACATTTTTATATTTTAAAGTACATTTATAGATGTGAACCATAAGATTCCAAACATGTAAGATATTAATGAATGACACTGGTAAGTTTACATTAATGAGTTCATTATTGATTAATGTAAAATAATTTTTCAAACCTTATGAATGTTATAATTAAAATATTATTCTTTTGTTTGAATCTCCACAGCTCAGTCCCTTTTTAAGACATTCTGTTCTGAAGAAAACATTCAATGTAACTCTACCATATTCCATGCTGATTAAGAGAGAAAACACTCCTACTATAGGACAAAAAGTCAAACAAAAACACCCAGGAGGCAAAATAGAATCTTCTAAATGGTGAGTGTTCCTGTTCTCACTGAATTATATTAGTACTACATTTTTTCAATTTATAAATTAACTTTCATACACAATCCTTTGTTAGATAATTTTTTCTGTCTTCAAAGCAATATATCTGCATCCTGCTTCTAGAGATTGGTTATATATAGCCCCAAGGAGTAATTAGCAGATTATAGTAGAGGACAATCTTCATGCTTCTAGAAATAAGTGCTAATATAGTCAAGAATAGCCATTACATTACCTTTCCATTTTTATAAAGTCTGTTTTTAATTTGCCTTTAATACCAAAGTAGAAGAGTTACTTTAATGAGGTGGACAGCCTTTTGGTTAATACATCTTTTTTAATGCAAAGAAATAACAATATGCCTTAGTTATTGCAGAATTGTATCTCATTGCAGCATTTAGGCTTTTTTGGCCAAATTGTAAAATCAAGCAAGTTTGGATTAAGAATACATATTCTAATGAATGGAATAGAACAGAAATCCCAGATATAAAACCATCCACATACAGCCAACTGATCTTTGACAAAGCAGACAACAATATACACTGGGGAAAAGAAGCCTATTCAATAAATGGTGCTGGGAAAATTGGATAGCCACATGCAGAATGAAATAGGATCCATAGCTCTCACCACTTACAAAAATTGATTCAAGATGGATAAAGGACTTAAATGTAAGGCATGAAACCATAAGAATTCTAGAATGAAATGTTGGAAAAGCTCTTTTAGATATCAGCTTAGGCAAAAAATTTATGAAGAAGACCCCAATGACAGTCACAGCAACAACAAAAATAAATAAATGGGACTTGATTAAATTAAAAAGCTTCTGCACAGCCAAGGAAATAATTAACTGAGTAAATAGACAACCTACAGAATGGGAAAAAATATTCCCAAGCTATACATCCAATAAAGCACTAACAACCAAAATCTACAAAGAACTCAAGCAAATCAGCAAGAAAAAAAGCAAACAACCCCATTAAAAAGTGGGCAAAAGAGGTAGCCAATATGACCAACTAGAGACAGCTAGTTGGTCATATTGTTGGCATAAACCAAATCCAGGGAGGCCTGGAGGCTGGTGAAAGAGTAAGAGGGGCTTCCCTCACCCACTTGGGTGCCTCAGGCCAGCAGCGGGACACAGGGCTCTCATCCCACGGGGAGAGCCACAAGGGATCACAGAGCCAGCATTCCTGCATCTGGATGCCGCCTCCTCTGCATCTCCTCCATTCCTGGCATCCCAGAATGTAATTTTGGCTCAAGCCGGGTTGTAGCTGCCTCCCCCCTCCTCATAGCAACCAGGAAAGTGCTCCACACTGAGAGGCTTGTCTCCTCGCAGTGGGGGCACATTCCTAGCGGAACCTGCCTCGGAGAGTGAAGCTGCAGCTCCGGAGGCTGAGACAGGTGGGCAGGACCCAGTGCCCCTGGACAGGAGGGCAGTGCAGGGAGACTGCAGCCCCTCCCCCACCATAGCAGCCCCCACTCTGTGCTGAGAGAACTGCGTTTCAGCACTCCGGGACGCATTCCCGCCCAAGCCGGGACAGCTGCACTGCGTGATCTCCCTGCGCACAGGTGTTTGGCCCGTGGCCCAGTGGTGGCTCAGACAGGCAGCCAAACCTGGTGCTCCCTGAGTCATGGGAGCAGGGCAGGAGACATAGGGGAGAGGTCACAGTTCCAGGCTCAGGTGACAAGAGAGGCCTCATAGCCATACCCGATAGGAGGGTGGGGAGAAGCACAAGGGCTGGAGAGAGGGCTGTGGGCATGCCTCCTCCCCCAGCCCTCCCTGGAGAATACCATAGTGGAGAAGGCTGCAACACTGGGTCTGAATTAGCATAGCCCCTTGTTTCCATGGCAACTGAATGCCTCAGGCACCCAGGCTGAGCAGGAGAAGCAGCCCCTCTCACCACTCACTTCAATAGGGATTGCAGCTTGATCCAAGAGACTCATGAGCTACAACTACTCCCACAGTGGGAGCATGCCCCTGGCAGAGACCTCCGTGGATAGAAAGGCCTATCTCCATTGCCTTGGGGTCTAGTGGTGGAAAAGGGGTGCACAATAAGAGATTCCCCTACCCCCCAGCATCAGTGGAGATGCATGCCAGTGGGTCAAACACACCAACTGTGGGGTAGCTCAAGAGCCGGTCTTGGACGGAGAGGGACCATACATGGACTGATCAGAGGGGAGAGTGCTGTGGATTTCCAGGGAACAAATAGGGAGGGCACACCTCCACCCCTCAGAGAAACAGGGCTAGTGGACAGGGATGGAAAAACCTGGCTAGGGGCCTTAACAATCACATGATTAGGCCTCTCCAATCAGGAGCAGCTCCCTGGGTTTGGAGAGATAGCCCTGAAATCCATATCAGTGGCTCCTCTTAGCAGCAGGATAAGCAACCTCTGAGCCCTGCTAAGTCTTAGCAAAGCTCCTCACTCAGGATCTCACATTCCAGCCACTGTCTGGCTTGCTCCTCCCCCCATCTCAGGGGAGTAGGGACCATGCAACCCCCTGGGACTTAAAGGGCCCCTCCTACAGCTTAGGGCATCACGTACCTCACCTGGGGGACCAGAGGCTACCCAACCACAATAGATTACCTCAGCAGCTGGCTCCTCCACGCAAACTACAAACAATGACAGTGGGAACAACCCTATAGCTAAACGTGGTATCTTCCAACTCAAGCAATTAGGGAGCAACAGATTTGTAGCCACAAGTACAATCCATCAGCTCGGAGATTAAGCTGGGGGACCAATCTCACTACACTCCATTGGGAAGAGGTGAAGACAACAGGTCTTTAATACAGTTTGTCAAGCTCTTTCTCTTTTTCTTTCCAACATTTCCTGAAATCCTATATCTTCAATGAACATTTACAGCTAAGAAGGAATATCTCCTAGACATGATGTATCCTGACATATAACTACTCAGCATTCTATTAAAAGTATATATTCTTTTTTAAAAATATATTCATTTATTAAATTTACTTGCACATTTATTTCTTTGAGGATTATTATTGTCACATATAAAATAAAAGAATATACGAAGGTTATAGTTTATTTATTTTTACATGGTATCACACAAAAATAAATTCTTTAAAAATGCTTTAGTGTTCCAGACATGCTCACCCACATTCTAAACCCTCTGTGAAATAAGCCTTCATCACACACAGCCCGACTAGCCCCCTGTTTAACTTTACCATTATGGTTGGATAAAAAGATTTCATTCCATCTTTTCTGTTTATGCACCTTCCTATCCTTAACACTGGAGACCCTCACAAACCTACCATATTTGCATTCAGAATTATTCTGTATTCAGTAAATATAGTGTTATTTGGAGGCTGCCTCCTTTAATTAACTTTCATTAAAAATAATTTTATTCCACAATTAGAGAGAAATTTAATGCTCAGCTGAGCTACTACACTAACTCTAAAAAAAAATGTGTGAGTTAACATGTTCAAATGGCTGTTATCCACTCTACTTATGTTTGCCTGAAGAGAGTACAAGCCAGATAACAGAAGAGTGTCGGATGATTAAAATGGGGAGTCACCACATGAATAAGAAAAGTATGTCAAATAGTAAGGGTGATGTCACCAGAACAAATTCTCTGGGTTTCCCAGGTTTACTTTGGGTCAAGCCATGTTTTATTCAGCTGTTTCTGGTCATAATGGAAATCTAACATAAAATATTTTTGTTATATGTGGTTTCACATACATGAAGCTTAGTGAAAAAAAAAATTGATATTTCACCTAAGATCTTGTAGAGTCTCTTATATGTTACAAGTTCATTTTATAACTAATGTTATAATAAAAGGGGTTCATTCTCAAAATATCAGTGGAAAAATCAATGTATTAAATTATGTTGTGAAAGTTTTAGCAACTCATTTGGTTTCTATTACTTTTTTTCTGGCAGTTGACACTTCATCTTATTAGATTCACTATTACTGTGCTATAACATCCAAACAATTGCTCGTATAATATATACTTTATACACTTTTAACTAGTCAAATCTCCTGCAGAGTCATTAGGACAATCTAAAGCCAGGTTTATAACATAACATGAACTACTTGATGTCAATGATACTTAGTTAATTTGGTTTAAAAAAAGGGCATTTCCTGAAATTTTTTTATTTTTTTTATTTGAGGTAATGTAACTAGAGAGGAAATCTAAAAGAATATTTTGGCTTAGATGGAAAAGTACAATAGAGGTAATACTTACTGAAACAGCTTTTCTTTCTTCACAGATATATTCCAAAGGTATTGTCTATTAATATAAAGGTAAGCTGACAGTTCTCTCACGAAGAAGCACTTCCAGTTTGATGATGTCCTCCATCAGCTGCTCAAAGAAACATAATTTCTCTCCTAACATGTAGAGATAGAAAAATCTGTTCATACAAAATATTTAATCCTGTTTTTTTCCTTGAAAAAAGCAGTATATATATTCATTGCATTCTTTCTAAACATATACTACTGATGCTTCCATGTAAAATATAATGCTGAATAAAGACATCTGATGAAAAGCCTTTCTTTTTCACTGTAGAATCTCATTCTCTAACCAGAGAATACAATTACTTTCCAAATACTAGGCGTGCTGAAACAAAGTAAATGATGTTATTATGTGTATGTGTATCTACTTGACTTATTTTCTTACTATTCATTTCTCTGAAATGCTAAAAGTGGAGACTAAAAATCATAAAAGGAATATTCAGTATGTTTTACTTTGTATGAATTTATGTGCAAATAGGAGAGCAAGGAAAAAGTGATTAAATTGTGGCAATATGCTGAATTCTCTTCAATAGCCTGCATATTGGAGGAAGATGAATAAACTTAAATATTAAATCCTAAAACTTTTGAGGTTAATGCTCTACTTCTAACATGGTCTTGAAAAACAAATCAGTCAAAGATAAGGATTTATATCAATGGTTCTTAATGTTTGGGGAGGAGCATAGCCCCTTTGGAATTTTGATAAAAGCTATTGAAACTTCATTGATAAAAGTAGATATATGTAAACAATCTAAATTTAACATAATTTCAAAGAGTCAAGTACTCCTGAAATTTTTCAATGTATTCTGATTTAAGAAAACTTAATTGAAAATATCTCCATTAACACATCTAACGTTAATCATTCAAATTTGGAAGAGTAAAACCCAGAATAAATGGTCAACAACGGTTTGCTCTTCCATTGGATTGGATGAATTGAATTGAATAGCAAAAAAACATCACAGAACAGATGGTTGATGGAGAGGAGACTTCGAACTCATGGCCTAGCTACAGAACCCTAAGTAAATCACTTAATCACCTTGTTCTTTGTTCTATGGCTGTAAAATGAAGCAGTTGGTATGCTAGATCAGTAGTTCTCAAACGTAAGGGCTGCTTCAAAATCATCAAATGAGTTGATAAAATAATGCAACTTCCCAGTATCTAACAACTGCCTACTTAGTATGGTCTGTACTCTTAGATGATGTCCTGGAACCTGAATTTTCCTTTAGGTGTTTATGTGATTTAGTTGTGATCCCCAAGATTTCTAATATCCCTATAATATTTCTTTCACAAGTTACCTTTATATATATCATATAAACTGTATAAAATATAGTTCCAGTTGCAGAAAATTCAGACAGCCAAAAGTATTTGAAGTTGATTACATATGTTGCAACACCCTTGCATGTATTCTTTTAAAAAAAACTTTATAGAATGATTTTATTGTTTTCCTCTTAATGCTATTCCTCTATATTATATAATATACAAATCTGTTCATGAAAGAAGAATAGAAAAATGAAAATGCAGAATGTGGGAGAGAGTTGCCAATCAATTCTTAAGACAATGTTTTAATTATTCAACAGAATAATTCTTATGTCTATAATTTTAAGTTATTTCAAAATTTTTTAGACCGGAACTAGTTGGAAAAACATGCACATAAAGTTTCATACTACTACCATAAGAAAACAATACAAACTTCTTGTCACTTAAAAACAAATAAAAAAAGTTGAGAATATCATATGTGAACATTGTGTATGAAGCACAATTATTTTGACATTTTTTTGGAGCAGAAATATTCTGTCTTCAAAATACTAGCCTTTCTATAATATTAAAATTATAACTTTGAGAGAACTATAAAAGACATAAGTGGAAAAATATAAAACAGTAAAATAGAAGAGACTATATATATGTGTGTGTGTACATACATATATATCTTTAGAAAAATGAGTAAAACATATAAATATACAAATAAAATCAAACAACATGGGAAACTGAAGAAATTTTGTATTACAAACATTCTGAATAAAATGGGTCTTAGAAAATTCATCTTCCTATGAAGAAAACTTACTACAAGAAGCAAGAAATTGTTAGAAAATATATGCTTAGGATCTTTGCAAGTTTCAAAAATATATTTCCTCTATGAAAGAAGATCAAACCAATTTTGAAAATGAAACAAGTTGAAACAAAGAAAACTCAGAGAGCCAAACTAAAAGTTAAAATAAAACCAGATAGTCAAACTAAATGCCATGTTATTGATAATAAGGAAATTTAACAATTCATAAAATTAAATTGATGGTGTAAAACTTTGGCTTTAGTAACAAGAATTCCCAGGGATACAGTAAGCAATAAAAATAATGATTAAGTTAGGTTGCTCAGAGGATCCCACGTATACCCCAACCGCATTCCTAACCATGTTGTGGAGATTAGTCCATGGCAATCAATTCTAGGAAAATGAGAAGATTCCCCATTTTTCAAAAGTTTAGAAACAGAGGTTTCAGGGAGACAATGATTTAACCATACTCTGAGAATGTATTATGCAGGACTCAGCAAGTGCTTCAAATTGGAAAAGTTGAAAGGATGGCTACTTTCTACAACTTTGACCAAAAAAATACTAAACAGTTGCCTTTTTTAGTTCCAGTATTAATACAACTAAAACAATGTTGTACTGATCCACCAATATTTTTCATGCCCAGCTTTTCCGATTATGTGCAAATATTCATTTTTTCACTTATACCTATAATAAAATGACCCATTAAGCTACTTCATGTGCAAGTAGTGCATGAATGAAGGTTTTGTGTTGTTTTCAAAAGGAAGGTGATTGTAGTTTCGTTGTGTGACTATGAAAAGTTTTGGTATCTCCTTGTGGTGCAAACTTGCTGTTGTTAACCAAACCAGTTTCTCTTTTCACCTGACAGTTATCTGAAGAAATATGATTGAGTTATGGCCAATGAAGCATGAGCAGAAATGACATATAACACTTCCAGCTTTAGCCCATAAATAACCTCCCTGTGAATGGTCCATCTATTTTCACCTTGTACAACTGGTTACAAAGGAATTCAATGGAGAACATTAATGAAGCACTGAGAAGCCAGATGATGGAAAGAGGCTGGATCTTGAATGACCATTTGGATCACCCACACAGCACTTTACAAGAATAAGAAGTAAACTTGTTAAGCCACTAAGGTCCAGAATTTATTGGTGATAGCATTACCTTAACTAATGTATTTTAGATACTTCCATACTTAATAACAGAATAGGTCTCTCCACAGGTAAGACATCCAAGCTCAGACAACGGCCCTTGCTTTAAGGAATCAGATATTGTAAACAAAGAGATGATATTCTAGTAGACTAGAAAGCAGATTAGTCATCAGGTTAGAGTCCTCTGCCTCAGAATCAAGTGTTGGATTGAAAAATAAGTGTTTCAAAGTGCATTGCATGGGTTGAAACATCCTTGCATATATTCACTAGAAAAATAATTTGGCATCTAAAGTGTGCAGGTCATATTTTTCTGTAATTTTCCTGATTGAAATTAGCTGAATGTGTCTTCTTTCAGCTTCAACAGGCAGTTCACTAAAAACCAATTTGTAAGCATCTAAAAAGATGTTTAAACTCTCTCATTATAAAAGAAATGCAATTTAAAACAACTTGAGAGAGGACTTTTCACCTTTCAGAATATAAAAAAATTCAAAAGCATAATACATACTCAGTAGATTAGACTCTAAGAAAGAGTCAATCTCATATAATGCTGGTAGAAGTGTACCCTCAGGAAGGTCAGTTGGGCAATGTCTACCAAAAATACAAATGCAAATAACCTTTGACCCAATAATTCTAATTAGTGGAATTTATCCTGCAGATACACTTAGAGATGTATAAAATGACATATGAACAAGAGTTGTTTGTAAGAATAAAAAAGTGTAAATTGCATCAATGCAGTTTATAAGAGTAAAATATAGAGTATCTTTCAGCTGAGAGCTAAATAAATTGTCATACACATCCATGCAAAGCAGCTATAAAAAAATGTGAAATCGCACTAGATATCATATATAGAAAAACTTCCAAGATACGTTAAGTTTAAAAAAGTTTAGAAGAACATATATAGTATGCTACCTTTTGTGTAAAATGTGGGAGGAGGATCTATATTCATATTTGCTTTAACATACATAAAGAAACTGTGGAAAGATGTATAAGACACTAAGAACAGGGGATGCCAACGTAGGAGGACAAATCTGAGAACTGGGAGAGACGAGAAATGAGGGAGACTTGTCATCATATAACTGTTTAGACCTTTTGGTTTTTGAACCATGTAGATCTATTCAAAACAGGAGATTTAATAAAAAGATCAAAGTAAAAAAAATGAAATTTATCTTGTTAACCAAATTGATCATTTTATGGAGTTTTGCTGGTTTCCAATTACACCAAGGGCCCTTCATTTTAAATAGCTGGGTAGATTGGTTACTCTCACACTTATGAACTCTGTCAGCCCCCCACAAATGGAGCCATAGGTTAGAAAATTTCCTGGGCTGAGGGCCTTAAATTATGTTCATGTTTATTTTTTTGTTTGGAGTAGACCTTTATTTTCTGCTACATTTTCTATTATGTTTATTTATAAATTATTCACATAAATTTATATATAAACATTGCAAATATATTTATAGCTTATATTTTATTTCTATTACAGTTTCAATTATATTTTTGGTCCATAAGTGAATGATTATTTGTTACAGGTATTGTTTTTGGCTACTCAACACATCCTCCCTTTTTATCACTATCCCTCCCTCCCTCCCTCCCTTTCTTTTTTCTCACACACACACACACACAATTTCTTTGGTAACAGGGTTTCCCCCAATATCACAGCCCCAAACAGAGTGGACAGCATGTGATCCAGGTCTGTCCAGTTAAAACTGTCCACCACCTTGTACATAGTGGATGAACACATGACTCTGATAAAAGAAAATAGATTGCTTTCTCAGGACTTTTCTTCTGGATCTCTCAAGAAATATCTCTTATTGTTCTTACTGGAAGGGTGTAATTTTAAGGCTGTCAGTAACCATTTTTTAATTGCAGATTACCCCTAACAAAAATGAGGAAAACTTTCAAAAGAAGAGAAGGGAGGGAGAAAGAAAGAGAAAAAGAAGGAGAGAGACAAGAAAGAGAAAGAGATCTGATGGGAGCCTTCCTCCACCACTAACTGATCCTTTTCAATAATGTAAGTTTCTTATTTGCTTCAGTTAATTTGTTTTCATCTCTTTCAGTGGAATTATCACTATCATTTAACATTTGATTTGTCTTAAAGAAGTTTATTTCTTATTTGATAATTACAGAGCTCATATTGATGAGGAAGTTTTATTGACTAGGAATATTTTTTTTTTCCTTTTCTTTTACTTATTTCATATTTCTAACCTTATGGAAATTGTATAAAGTATACAATTTGTATACTTGGCAAATAAAATGTGTTATTTTGATGGAGTACAATGGAATGTTTTTGTGTATGTATACAATGTGACATGATTACCGTAATCAAGCCAATTAACATATCCATCACTTTACATAGTTAACAATTTTGTGTGTGTGATGAGAACATTTAAGATTCTTCCCCAGATTTTTTTCTCCTGTATTTGGCCACAAACCATCTAGCTCATTCAGATTTTCTTTGTGATCAGTCTCATCCCTGAACTAATCTATTTCTGCCTTCAGCTCTTTTTCTTTATTGCTAGAGAATTAAATTCTCATTCTCACTCTTTCTAATCATAAAATTATCTCTGAGCTAGATTCTTTCTGTGGCATTCGGTCATTTCTCTCTTATCATCTCTAAGCTTTTAAAATTTTATAAACCCTTCCTGCTTACTGATCAAATGTGCTTAACCCTTGACATAAATTTTGTGTATTTGGTTCTTTTGTTGTTATTGTTTGTTTGTTTTTGTAGGGGCAGATTTTCTGGTACACTGGTTTAAATTTGTGTGTAAATACTATAAAGTTTGTACCAATAGATCAACAGAGGTGGCTTACAGCCTCACCAGAACTGAAGTGTTATTTAAGATTAATTTGCACAAGAAATATCTGTAAGTCTTAGAGTGTTAAAATATGCCTTTATATCTATTTACCATTTCTTTTTATTCAAATCTATTTTGTTTAACTCTTAGGTTCTTGTTATTTCTCCAGTGGTTCCTAAGTCTTGGTCTGGCAGGATTATTATTTAGCCACCAATGTTTTATTGGCGCATATAATAGTCATTCTGAAAGCCAGGGGACATTATGATTATTTTGGTCACAGCAAGAGGAGTTTATCTTAAATCCACTTTTATTGTGTGGAATAGGTATACGATGACAGCCATAATATTAATTAAAGTAGAGATATAAGAAAATATACTTATTGGCTTTTTAAACAATGTAATGGTTTTTCTGTAGTAGTCTAGTGTACCTAAGTTATCAAGCCATATTATACTCTGTGTTTGGTTAATTTCTATAACATAAAAAATTGATTCATGAAATGAATTCAGCAAAGTTGCAAGATATAAGATCAACATGCAAAAAACAGTTGTATTTCTAAATACTAGCAATGAGCAATCCAAAAAAGGGAAATTAAGAAAACAATTCCATTTACAATAACCTAAGAACAATGAATACTTAGGAATATATTAAACAAAGAAGTTACAAGACTTGCATACTGAAAACTAGAAAACACTGCTGAAAGATATTAAAGATGACTAAATAATAAATGGAAAAATATCCTATATTCATCAATTAGAAGGCTTAATATTGTTAAAATAAAAATATTCTCTAAAACAACATACATATTAACACAATACCTATCAAGCTCTCAATGACCTTTTTTTGCCACAGTGGAAAAGCTGATTCTAAAATTCATATGGAATTACAGGAGAATTCAAATAGCCAAAACAATCTTGAATAAGAAGAATAAAGTTGGAGGACTTCATTTATCAATTGCAAAACTTACTACAAAGCTACAGTAATCAAAACAGTGCAGTACTGACATAAGGATAGATATATAGATTAATGGAATAGAACTGAGAATCTAGAAACAAACCAATACATCTATGGTCAATTGATTTTTGACCAGGGTGCTAAGACCATTTAATGAGAAAGAGTAGTCTCAAATAGTGCTGGGACAATTGCATATTCTCATGTAAAAGAAGAAATTAATCCATTTCCTCATACTGTATACAAATGTTAATTCAAATTGGAACAAAGACCTAATTGTAAGAGCTAAAAGTGTAAACTCTTAGAAGAAAACGGAAGTAAATCTTCATGACCTTGGATTTCAATGGTTTCTTAGATACAACACTGAAAATGCAAGCAATAAAAGAAAAAATAGGTACATTGGACTTCATCAAAATTAAAAACTTTTGTTCATTAAAGGACAGCATCAAGAAAGTGAAGAGTCAACCTACATAATATGAGACAATATTTGTAAATTTTATATATATATGAAGGGTCCAGTATCCAGAATATATAAAGAAACTTTGCAATTCAACAACAGAAAGACAAACAATTCAATTAAAAATTGAGTGAAGTACTTAAATGGATATTTCTCCAAAGAAGATATACAGATTGTCAACAGCATATGAAAATATGCTCAACGTCATTAGTCATTTGGGAAATGTGAATCAAAATACAATGATATAGAATTTTATACTCAGTAGGAAGACTAATAATGAATAAAATAGTAAATAATAGGTTTTGGCAAAGGTGTGAAGAAATTGATACACTGACACATTGCTGGTGGGGATGTAAAATGATGTGAGTACTGTGGAAAAGTTTGGAGGTTCTTCAATAAGTTAAGCATAGTAGTTATACGTGGCTAAGCTAATCCACTCTTAGGTATATACCCAAAGAACTGAAAACATGCGCCCAAAGAAACTTGGTACATAAATGTTAGTAGCATAATCATATTTATATTCAGTCAAAAGATGGAAATAACCCAGATGTCAATGAACTGATGAATTAATAATCAAAATGTGGTATTTCCATACAATAGAATATTATCCAGCCAGAAAAAGAAATGAAGCACTGGTACATGCTATAACATGGATGGATCTTAAAAACGTGCTTAGACAAAGTACACAACAGACACAAGAGGCCACGTTTTGTCTGATTCCATTTGTATGAAATATCCAGATTAGGCAATCCTTTGAGACAGAAAGCAGATTAGTAGTTTCCAGTGTTTGTGGGTAAAGAGGAATGACGAGTGACTGCTTATTGGGTGTAGGATCTCCTTTTTGAGGTGATGAAAGTGTTCTGGAACTCGATAGTGATGATGGTTGTACAATATTGTGAATGTACTAAATGCCACTGCATTGTACACTTTAAAACAGTGAAAATGGTGAATTTTATAAGTCAACATTTGAGTCTCAACTGGCATTTTCGGCATTAAGCTACAAGGTCAGGGTGGCTGGGCTAAAAAAAATAATGTTTAATGAAAAAACAAATGCTACACAAAATAGAACATTTGCATTCTTTTGAAGTTTAATTTCTCCTTAAAACAGAAACTTCTTTCCAAATATTTGCTCTGGGTGGGATTTTATCTTAAAATCCAAGTGAAAGAATATTGGGAGGCTCTTCCTTATTTATTACATATGAGAGTATATAATTGTAATCAATTTACTTGTTCTTTCAGAAAATTATTTAACTCAGTAGATACTATGAGCTGCCACCAAACAGGAAATTCTATAATTGGGTTAAAGAGAGTGATTTGGATCTTACAATTAAGTCTAATTATGTGTTCATTTTATTAAATTGCAAACTTATTAAAATAAGTTTACTGTATTCTGTGTCATAGATTTGTGGCAGCTGTTTCTACACTTGTCACTCCCCAAACTATAACTTCCATCTGGAAGTCGTTTTGCCAGTAGAACCCTAGACCGAATAACATCAATTTAAATGGGTCTTCATATTGATTCTTTACTGTTCGGTCTCACTGTGGTTTACCACAGTCCAGCTCAGAAGGGCCACCCCTGCCCAGCAGCTTGCTTCGAAAGAGCAGTTACGCTCTTTAAGCACTGGTGGCACATTGACCTTAGAATCAATGGTACATCAGGGCAACACTGGATCTCTAATTGGCAGCAGGAAAATGGGTTAGAACAATTCAAATTTTATAAAATAAAAGCAAGTAAACATTAAATTACATGAAATCATATCTACTCTGGCTGCTTGTGTCTTAGGATTTAGCTTGAAGCCGACATGAAATGTCCAGCATTCACCTTCAGAAAGTCGAAAGCCAGCCAGCCACCTTGACCTTCTAGGCTGATGCCCAACATTCCAGTTGAGACTCAGATGTTGACTTAATGTGAAGGGCTCTTTCAGGTGTTTCATTTTGAAATTTTTATCAGTTTTCAAGAACTGGAATCCTAGGTTGTGGATTTGAATATTAAAGTACTCCCCCAAAATACCCGTAACAAAAAGCCCAGCATTGTTTTACAGGCAATAATTTAACAAACCCTGAGATTATATGCTGCAAGAGTAGGTAAAATAGGCTTGTTGGAATAAATACCAAGACACAGTTTGATCTCCTAACTAAATGACAAAGTAGAAATAGTAATTGTTTTTTTTCAAATTCATATAGAATTTTAGATAAAGTTATACTAAGTAATGAACAATTTGTTCTTTTAATTTTTTCTAATCACTTCCTGGCCCCCTATACCCTCCTCCTCTCATGATTCTAACGGGATTCACTTGTCAAAATAGTGGCAAATGGTAGAGTATTTGTCCTTAGTCCTTCTGATATAGTTTTAGAGAGTCACTGTTAAGTTACAATGTATTCCATTTTGCTTTTGCAGATATCTCTAACTTTGAATAGCTAAAATTCTAACACACTGTACACAATTTGTACCTAACTTTCTTTGTACCTTTAAGTTTTTTGACAGATGGCTGCTGCCAAGTATCAGCTTGGGTGGGGAGCTAAAGTTCCAAGAAATATAAGAATTTGCATGCATAGCTGATATCCCCTAGGTTTATGCCTGTTCTGCGCATGATGAACAGAGACCCGAGCCAGAGCTCCTGCCTGCTGGGATGTCCCTCACCAATGATGGCTTTGTCTCTTGACTGAGTCCCAGTTCCCTAGTCTGTAAATCAGACATAATTGTATTTGTCATCCCCTTTCCTTCACCAGGGGATTTTAAGGATTGCAAAACCACATAGTGCCTGACAATATAAAATGCTATGGTAATGGTTAAAATGAAGAATGACCTTGTCCTGCCAATAAGTAATCTACTCTCAGGGAGCAAGTTAGGCATCTGGGATGTGAATTAACTCTCTCCTGCCATCAGGGCACCATTTTAGCTGAGGGCTAGAGGGCATGAAAAAGTATGTTATTTCCATGTGAGGCCACAGAACTTCTGCCCTTCCCACTATGCCTACATTTTATAACTCAAAATTTACAAGGAGATACTAGACACTACTGGAAAATTCTAAAAATTAAATCTGAAAAATCATTCTAGTCTTATACATAATTACAGAGGAAGCCTCTAATGTTCATCCCTTTAAAATAAAGTCTTTTCAGCTCTCTCTCAGCTCCTCCTTCCTGAAATCAGCTTCAAAGGCTAAAAGCATTGAACAATAATATCACAATTGTCCTTCGCAGCTCATAGCTTTATGATTTATTAATTTATGAAAACATCTTTTTATTCTATTGATAAATTATTATCACTTTGTAGTATATGTGTTCTTTAAGATTACAACTTATTTTCTAAGTTAGTAATCAGTTTGTATGCACCTGCATCACCCTGATCTCTACCTTCATCGTCACATGGTCTCCCCGTGTGCATATCTGGGTCCAAATTTCTGCTTTGTATAAAGACACCCATCATAATGGATTGAGGCCACCTTACTCCAATATGACCTCATCTTAAATTAACTAATTACATATGCAACAACCCTATTTCCAAATAAGGTCACATTCTAAGGTAACAGAATTTAGGACTTCAACTATGAATTTGGAGAGGGGAGACATAATTCTACCCATACCATGATTTTATTAAATCTCAATTAAATTTATTCAAGTAACAAGAAACAGTAACTCATTATAGTCTGAAACTTATATTTGAGACCATGTTTATTTTTTCACACTCTTCGTGGCTTTTCAGATTTTATTCACATCTCCTTTCAGCTTTTATTAGTACTTCCCACATCTATAGTGTTCCCATTGATTTTACTCAGGTGTCTTATAGACACTCTTTCCTACCCTTTCTAGAGTAATTTCTGCATTTTTAGGGTCCTCAGTTCCATTACCATTGTTTGGATTAACATGTGTTACATATTGACTCCAAAATTCATAAATGCTTAAAAGCCAAACACTTGAAGCGAAAGTTTGAATCTGCCTTATAGTAGATACATAACCTTCAACAAGTGAATTTCTTTACCTGTAAAGGGATTAGTAATATTTTGATAGGGTTTTGGAGAGGACCAAATAAGATACTAAAAATAAAGTAGGAAGTGCTCTTAGCATAATGCTTTGAGACTTAGCAAATTCTCAGGTAATTTACTTGTTTTTATTTTATTATTCAAAATGGCTTAGTGTTATTTGGAAATTGAAGAGAAAATTATGCAACTCTTTCTCCAGGTCATTTAACAAACTTCACATAAGACTTTGTCTGGTTGTTTTTTGTTTTTCCCTAAGGTTACTATAACAAGTGATCGCCTCTCAAAATTTCAAGTAGCTTATAAGAACAAAGGTTTTTTGTTCTTGTTTATTTCCTTGCTTGTGTTTCGTATTACCTGTTTCTTAGCACTAGTTCTGCTCCTACCCTACATTTCTTCTTTATTCTAGAATCCAGGTTGAAAATAGAGCCTGTAGGTCCTACCAAGAACATGCTATTCATGTTGCAGAGGATAAGAGACCTAATCAAAATCTACAATATTCCTTAAAGCTTCTGCTCACAACTGACGTATTCTTTCTTCTACTTATATTGAATTGACCAGAGAAAATCATGTGGACAAGCATAGTGCCATGGAGATTAGGAAGAATATTTATTCTATAGGAAATCACTGCAAATCACATGATGAAAGGTAGAAATGTATAACCTTCCAACAGGGAAAGAGGGAGAAGATAATTTGGAACATAATACAATCTACCACAAAGACCAATCTTAGTACTGATGCCTGAAAAATATCAGTTATTTTTCCTTCACAGGTGTGCCCTTTTATTTCTGCCTATGTTCTTTTTTTTATTTCAGCATATTACTGGGGTACAAATGTTTAGGTTACATATATTGCCTTTGCCCCACCTGATTCAGAGCTTCAAGCATGTCCATCCCCCAGACAGTGCACACTGCACCCGTTAGGTGTGAAGATACCCATCCCTCCTCCCCTCCCACCTGCCCGACACCCAATGAATGTTACTACAATATGTGCACATAAGTGTTGATCAATTAATACCAATTTGATGATGAGTACATGTGGTGCTTGTTTTTCCATTCTTGTGATATTTCACTTAGTAGAATGGGCTCCAGCTCTAAGATAATACAAGAGGTGCTAGATCACTATTGTTTTTTGTGGTTGAGTAGAACTCCATGGTATACATATACCACATTCTTTAATCCACTCATGTATTGATGGGCAGCTGGGCTGTTTCCACATCTTTGCAATTGTTAATTGTGCTGCTATAAACATTCGAGTAAAGATGTCTTTTTTATAGAATGTCTTTTGTTCCTTTGGGTAGATGCCCAGTAATGGGATTGCTGGATCAAATGGTGGTTCTACTTTTAGCTCTTTGAGGTATCTCCATATTACTTTCCATAGAGTTTGTACTAGTTTGCAGTTCCACCAGCACTGTATGAGTGTTCCTGTCTCTCCACATCCACACCAACATTTATTGTTTGGGGACTTTTTGATAAAAGCCATTCTCACTAGAGTTAAGTGATATCTCATTGTGGTTTTGATTTGCATTTCCCTGATGATTAGAGATGTTGAGTGTTTTTTCATGTTTGTTGGCCATTAGTCTGTATTCTTCTGAAAAGTTTCTGTTCATGTCCTTTGCCCACTTTTTAGTGGAGGTGTTTAATTTTTTCTTGCTGATTTTCCTGAGTTCCCTGTATATCCTAGTTATCAGCCCAATATCAGATGTGTAGTACGCAAATATTTTCTCCCATTATGTAGGTTGTCTGTTTGCTCTCGTGATAGTTTCCTTGGCTGTGCAGAAGCTTTTTAATATGATCAGGTCCCATTTATTTTTTCTTGTTGCTGTGATTTCTTTTGGGGTCTTCTTCATAAATTCTTTGCCTAGGCCAATGTCTATAAGAGTTTTTCCAACATTTTCTTCTAGAATTCTTATAGTTTCATGCCTTAGGTTTAAGTCTGTTATCCATCATGAGCTTATTTTTGTGAGAGGTGAGAGGTGCAGATTCTGTTTCAGTCTTCTACATGTGGCTATCCAGTGTTTCCTGCACCATTTATTGAATAAGGATTCAATGTATGTTTTTGTTTGCTTTGTCAAAGATTAGATGGCTATATGAAGATGGCTTTATTTCTGGGTTCTCAGTTCTGTTCCATTGGTCTATGTCTCTGTTCTTGTGTCAGTACCATGCTGTTTTAATTACTGTAGCCTTATAGTATAGCTTGAAGTCTGGTAAATTGAGGCCTCCCAATTTGTTCTTTTTGATTAAGATTCCTTTGCCATACAGGGTCTTCTCTGGTTCCATACTAAGCATAGCATCATTTTTTCTAGATCTGTGAAAAATGATATTGGTATTTTAATAGGGGTTGCATTGAATCTGTAGATCACTTGGGTAGTATAGACATTTTTAACAATGTTGATTCTGCCCATCTATGAGCATGGTATGGTTTTCCACCTGTTTACTTCATCAAAGGCTTTTTGAAAAACATCTATTCAGCATACTTTTATCCATATGCATGCTTAGTCTCTTCAAACTCCCCAAACCAACATAATGTTTCCTTATATGGAGGTTAACATTGCTTTTTAAATAATTTATACCCAAATATTTATTGGTCTGTTACCATCTTTTGTTTTTGCCTATGTAGGAAAACTTCTTGACTTCTGGTAATAGTACCCTGATTTTTTTTTTTAAATTACTCATTAACTATTTTCAGTCCTCATGTCTCATTTGAGTATTCTGTACTTTAAAGTGTCACAATAATTGGATCTTGGGTGGGTATATTACTCAAACTGGGCTAATCAGAGTAAATAGATGTGAGCCTAACAACTTTTATGTGAACTGTGGGGAAAGACAATCTCTCTTTTTTATGGGGCTTATTAACTACTAAGACTCATACCTGGAGCTACTTTTGACTCTCTGCCCACCATGAGGATTTAGTTTAAATGAGAATACTCCAGACCAGAAAAAAAGGAATTTCTGACAATTAAAGATAAAATTAAAATATTAGTAGTATTGTTCAAGCACCTACATGCAACCTTAACTGAAGTTCAACCTCTAGAACTTCCCTTTTTTGCTTAAACTGGTTGGGTTTCTGACGTTTGCAACCAAATAGTTTTGACTTATGTATGCCATTTTCTGGCATCTTCTGGATTAGCAAGGGGATGTGAATATATGCTCTCTTTCTGTTTCCCTTCCACTCTCCTTTTCTGTAAAATTCTTGATTTGATGAGAGTTGTATAGAACTATTTTCTTCTTCACTCACTTGACATCAAATTAGTATAATCAAAGATTATTAAATAAATCTACTTTATGATAAAAAATTATTTCTGAGCTCCATCATGGCAAGAAATAAAAATTATTTTAACAATGAATTATTTGCTATATACTAGTTTCAAGCTTCAGGAAAGGGAAGTGACAGTATTATGTCAGGAAAAAGAACAGAATTTGGAATTAATACACACGAGTTAGAAATCTGGCTCCGTGACTTATTAGCAGTGTGACGAGGAAGAATCGTTTATTCTTCACACCCATCCTTTCTTTAGTTTTAAAACTGGATTTTAAATTTATATTTCGCATACTAGAAACCTAGTAGAGCTACTGTGGGAATCAAATGAAATAGCATTTATGAAGAGAATTTGTAAATTTTTTAAATCGCTGTTATTCTTACCATCATGCCAACGTGTAGTCCCAGGATTAGCTGCATTTGCTTTACTAGGGAGCTTGTTAAAAATGCAGATTCTCAGATCCCAACCCCACTGAGTAAGACTTTTTGAGAGTGAATCTGAGGAATCTATGTTTCAAGAAGCTCTCCAGGAAACACTTGTGAGAGTTATAGCTTGAAAACAGTACCTACAGAGTTACTACGTGAGTAAAGAAGCAAGTCACCTGGATATCTGTCTGTGTCGCTGAGCAGGATTTAGTTCACTATAAGACGCCCACATACCAGTTACCTTCTGATCTAGCCACAGAGATAAAACAGACACAGAGTTTTAATATTCAATGCATAAGATAAAGGTAAATGAGATATAATAGTGCACTATATATTTAATTATCAAAAAAATGATATACTGTAGGGAATATGAAATTAAGAAGAAAGGATCACTGTGTACTACAGTTTTCTCAGAGGAACGTTTAGTTTGCAAATAATTGCTCCAAAGTATGAATAGAATTTGAGGAAGGTAAATGCGTGGGAAGAATTCCAGATGAAAGAATTATGGTGAAAATAACATATATGGGCAAGGCCAAGAGTAAGTTCAGTATGACTGGAGTGGGAATATATTTACCTAAACAGGTTAGAGTTCAGTTGCAATTATCATAATCCACTCTGGCTAGTTTAAGCATGAAGAGAGTTACTACAGAATCTTAAATGACCTTTGGAAGCATTGTCTGGACTGAAAAAAATAGTCTTTATACTGAACTTTTGAAAATGATGTCAAAAGCCACACTGCAAAACTGGACCACTGTGGAAGCTGCTGCTCCTGCCATCATCAGGGAAGCCGCTGCCATAATGAGAAGTCACCGCTACGTCTCTCAGGTCCAGAATCATAAAATCTTTGCTATAATTTACAACAGAAAAATGGTTCTGTATCTGTCTGAGCTTCACTCAGTTCTGATTCAAGTTTTGGATGAATGCGTGTGAACAAAGCATAAATGACATCTGAAAGCTTGGCTGGAATTGGGTCTGGGGAATATGATGTTTAGCTTGCTCACCTCTGAGCCCAGGAAGGCACATTGGAAAGAAGTTAGAATAAATGTTGAAGGAGCCAATCCACATTAGCACCTCCTAACTTCCAGGATGACTATGAGGATTAGGTTAGATTCTCTGTGTCGAGCCTTCAACATGATGTCTAACGTATGGTAAATGCTCAGCAAATGGTAGCTTATGAAAGATTTTAGGACCATGGATTTGAATAAAGAGAAAAATAAAACCAATGCAGCCATTTATAAGACAATTTCTGCAGTTTAGAACAGAAGAAATAATGGCACAGAATGAAAATGAAGATTGTGCATATGAACAAATGAATAGATATTTATGTTATTTCAAAGGCATCATGGACAGGATTTCATGGCAGAATGTGACTGATAGTTTCAAATCTGATTGTTCAAATTGCTAGTGATTTTCAGTATGAGGCTTGTATTATTTCAAGATGCATCCTGGAAAGGGAGTCAAATCAGTTTCAGATAGCAAAGCTGATTGTCCATAGCCTTCTTGTGTTCTTTGATCCAAACATTGCTAGGGCGGACATCTGAAAAGTTTGTGGCAATTTGACATCTCTCTGAAAGAGTAAATCTCAATAAATATGTTCTAGATGGCTCTTGTGTAATGTTTGAGAACCTAAATAGATATTTACCTAGATTCAGAAATGAAATTAATATGCTATTTTTTTATTTCATAAGCTCAAAATATCTCCATTTCAAGGCAGAAGTGAAAGTGCCTTAGGCCTAGTTTTTGCAAGGCATTTATTTCCCTGAAATATTATTACTAGCAAGACCAAAAAATGTGTTTAATTCAAATGCTCAGTAGGATATCCACCTTAACCATGTTCTAAACTCTTCCAGGAAGCTTGTAATGCAGTTCTTGGTGGGTTTTTTTTTTTTTTTTTTTTTTTTTTTTTTTCAGTTTACAATGGGGAAACAATCATTCACTTAGCACCTTGTTCATGTACTTGGTACATGAATAATGGCCCTTTTCTCTGATCTCTAGTCAGGGTTTCTGGCTTTCAATCTTCTGCTGGCTTCTATTTATAGGTTCTTTTTTTAAAATTCTTTCTTCTGTTCACATACAGACAAAGCAGGCTAGTTTAATAATGTCTTTCACTGATCACTGATGTCCTTCTGCTTCCAGGATGGCTTATCTAACGCAAAGTGACTCTAGTGCATTTGGGTACCCGGACTCATGCTCTGCAGGATGCTGATTCTTCAGGCAGTTTAAGTGTATTCAAGACTTTTGTTTAGATCATTCTAACCTCTAAACCCCTGAGTATGTGTCCCAGATTAGAGGTATAATATATCTTTTCTCTTAAGAACATTTATTTTAAAAGTAATGAGAAGTGAATTTTCCATTTCCATACATGTTTTCTCTTGTACATAGGAAAATGCAGTTGGATTAGTTTAATGTTATTATGTGAAAGAGAAGAAAATACTTACATTGCATCAATATATTACTCAAGGTAGTTATAGAAAGACATAAAAATATAATACAAACAAGAAAATTGACATTTATTGAGCACTTTCTATGTACCAGATATCGTGGGAGCACTTTGCATGGATTGTCCCAATTATTCCTTTTAACAACCCTGTATGTTCAAGACTATTATCTCCATTTTAAACACAAGCAAACTGAAGGTTAGAGAGATTAAGAAACTAGTCCAATGTTGCATACATGTAGCTAGGAAGAGCAATGCAAGTGTTCAAACCAGGCAGCTTGATTCCAGGGGAAGTGTGTGTGTGTCTGTGTGTAATGTGGAATAAGATCTTAATTTCTTAATGCCAATATGAAATTGATTCACCAAGCGGTTTCTCAGAAAAAGCAAATACCAAAAGTCACAACAGATGGAGTGCTAGTTTGTTGTCTTCTTTTGCCCTTTGGATGTTTCAAACTGCTGTTTCCTGCTTCAAAATATCAGTAAGGAAAGTCAAAGTTAGAAAAAGTAGAAGAGAAAGAATAGAAGCATAAAGGGCAAATCTATCAGAAGGACCCATTTAGGAGATTCTTCAATAAGACAATGAAAAAGGAATACTGCTTATTTCTAAACTACTTTTTAAATAATAAGGGTTTTAAGGAAAAAAAAAGATTTGTCTGTCCCATTCTTTATGTAAAATTTTTGTAATATATATCGTAATATCTATGGTGTCACATACATTGGCATTTCTTGCATCTGCAGAATCCAGGGACTCAGCTGTCAGTTCTTTGCTTTTCTTTCTTTCTTTTCACGTTTAATCACATATAGTGAGAAAGCTGTAGTTTGTAGCCAATGAAATGCCTACTCCAAACCTCTGGCCTAGTGGAGCAATTCCCAGCACGGTCAGCACTCCTCAAAGTCATATAGACACTGAAGACAACAAGACATATGTGCTGCCAGCCTGCATCTTAGGCATCATCCCACCAAACTGTTCTCATAAATTCTAGTGGCCACTATTGGAGAAGGTATCTATGCAACTTCCCTTTGTTTTTTTGCCATTTCCATGTTTTACAATAGCTTATGGGAGCTTAGCAAGCTAAAAGCTTTGCCTGATTAAATCCTAGGCTTCTTTTTGTCTCTCTTTGGCCCAACTTATGACAGTGAAGCCAGCCTTAAGGGCCCAGCCTGGCAAGGTGCATCTCCAGTGATTTATGCAATGTCACTTTCTTGATGATTAACCTGAATAAATCATGCTGGTATTTTCAGCAGTGATATAGCTGCCCTTTATATTCTTATCAATTTTCAGGACAAGAAGAAATTAGCCTGGTCCTCCCATTGATCTTGTGAGCAAAATTGTACCTCACAGCAGGGGTTCGACTAATAAACAATGAACACTACAAATAACTTACTGGTTTACTTTTAATCAATAAAGTTTCTCACGATGCATTATTCCAGCAATTGGCCTAAATCACTGTGCCTATAACTGTTGTTTTCAAAACCTTTTAATCTAATTGGAAAATCTTCCTTTGTACTGGTAATAAACACTCACTAAACTGTCTGCACCTAATTGAGCTACAGTAATTTATGGGTGCTCCCACTGTTTCTCCCCTCTTTAATCAGACAGACTGCTTTATGTCCTTAACTAATGAATTCTAAGAATCCACCCAGTAGATCTGATCGAATGTCACTAGTGAATAAATCTTCATTAACACTGGCAGGTTCCAAACCTGGTCTCCATCTTGATTTAATTATTGTCTCACGACTGTACTCTTGTCAGGTTTTCTCCATTTCTTCATAGAACGCCTCCATTACCACATGTACTTGCACGGCACAGCCCCCTGGCAGCCGGAGTCTGTGCTGGCCCTAGCAAGGGAACCACAGCTGACTCGCTGTCCTAATCAAGACCATGTTGCCTGGTTGCTGGCAATGCAAGAGCCATGTCAGCCTCCTCTGCAGCCTTTTCTGCTGTGTCTTTGTCAGTGTAAAAACATGCATCTGCCAATTTACTCAGGGTGTTCTCAAACCCTGGTAAATTAACTGATGCTACCCAAAATCAGAAAGGAACAATAGATAGACCAAAATCCTGTTAAGAGGAATAAACCATCCCCACAATGGTTCTTTATCCCAGTAGGAAAGTTTTCTTGGGAAATCAGGTTGATGTCATTACATGTGTTTGCTCAATCTAAGGTCAGAGCAAATGGAGTTAGATGCCACTAAGTTTGGAAGAGTGTCACAAGCTGACACCAGTAACCAGCCCAGTCTGTTGAGAGGACTCCATTCCCTGTGTTCACATTAAACTGACAGAACACTCATTTCTCTGCACTGTTTCCAGGAACGCTGACTAGTGAGGTTTATTTTGAAAGTTCCTTTTTACCCCACCTGCTTCATTTTGAAACCATGCCCTTATGATGTCATTTATATAGTCCCCCCAAAAGTATGACACCCACAAATGACTTTATTGATTTATTAAATTAATGAAACAGAAATACGCAGGAGCTGGATCAAAAGAGAAAGCAACAATATTCGCCACAGATTTAGTTTAATTGCTAGTTAACAAGTATTTATGCAATATTTACTGTATGCCAGGTACTCTTCTAGACACTTTGCAAATTTCAATCCTCCAAATAACCCCCAAAGATTTCTCTTAATAAAAAATCTTATTTTCCAGATAAGGAAACTGAGGCACAGAGAGATGAAGTATCTTGCTAGAGTCACACAGCTAACGAGTGGCATAACTGGGATTGGGTCTGGGTAGACAGGCTTTGGAGTTAATGCTTTTTCCTCTAAACTATGCTGTCTTTTCACACAACTGAACAGATGACTTGATTCTGAGTCCTAGAGTTAGGGCAAAGATGCAGCATGATGATACGTCAGGGTATCCTGCTATTTAATTACAAAAATATGTTCTAGCACTTATTCCAGAGAACCCTAGTCTCTCACAATGATCCTTCGAAAAGGAATTCCATAGTTCAAGAACTTAGGGAGGTTTATCCATGTTATAACTCTTTGGGAATTCACAAAGCACATTAGCATGCTGAAGGCTCTGAGAAGATGTACGATCAAGACATAAGTGTAACTAGGTGTGATCTAGTATTTGCAGACCTACTCTATAGCAAAACAATTACTTTTTAGAAGATTCACTAAAATCTTGCAGAACTAATGACTCACTATGAATCAGCTTCATAGAAAAGTCATATTAAAGCCTTGTTTATTGTGGGTCCTCAGAGGGACACTGAATAATCTTTTCAACATTTTCTTGACACAAATCCATAAAACCAATGCCAAACTGGTTTTACATGGCATGGCTAGCATTAACTTTTTTTTTTAACTTAATGTTTAGCACTTAAATAAAATGTGTTAAAGATGGTCCTGAGGGAAGCTAGACAACATATAGCCTTTCTGTGGTCATCAGGTAGAATGAAGACAGCCTGTGGGAGCCACCTGCCACAATTTCCAAGAGTAGAGCTGATAAAATTTCTTTAAGATTGTTTCCCAACTGAGATTTTGGAAAACACTTATTGACATAGCTGTAAGTTATGTTTTAAAATGAGGTATAGCTATTTTATTTCAAAGTACAGATTTTATTTCTGTAACAGAGGTCATTTTTTCTCAGCATTGGGTTACTCCCCCCCAAATTTTATGTAGCCTTCTTTATTTGGGGCCTATGGTTGACTTTTCTATAGTCCCTGCTATATCTCTTTGCACAAAATTGGGGAAATTCTTAACTTTTCCTTTTCTGCTTGGGTATTCTTCAGTGGTTAAGAGTATGAGCATTGGAATAGTCAGAATGTAGTTAGAGACCTAAAACGTATTTCACATGGTTATTGTGATGATTGACTGACTTGATGTTTGTAAGGCACTCATTGTGGTATCCAGCATTCCCAGTAGATGGTGTCCATTCCTAATATTATAGCTTTAAGCTTTAGTTTGCATCAGAAATACTGGAAGGCTTGTTGAAACACAGATTTCTGAGCCCATCCCCAGCAGTTCTGATTCATTAGCTCTGTAGTGAAGCTTGAGAATCCGAATTTCTAATAACTTTCCAGGTGCTGCTGCTGCTGGCGCTACTGGTTTGAGAACCACATTGGGGGAATCGCTGCTGCAGACTCAATGACAAATGTTCTGTACAACGAGAAGCTGTCAAAGTGATCGGTTGTACGAGGTAAATTATTTTCATAAGCATTTATCAGACTCATTATCAGAGACATTTAAGAAAAGGGCCTCTTGGCAGTGATTATCTTAACCTAGAGTCTGCTTAGTACATGATTTGTGAAGAGATACACAAAAGTCTTCAACTGTTCTTCACTAGTCTTGCACTGGTCTGGGAGGGTTTCCGTCTTCCGAGCAGTACTGCATTCAAGATGAATTCTTGTTTCCTTGCTGTTTCGCATCAAATTCCCTTGTTATGGCATCATGGCCACCTGACACATTAGAGCCCATGTTCATTCTCCCGGGTCTGTCTCAATGGTGTGGTTAGGGTGGCTCCCGCCTAGCCGTTATCCAGTGAGAAGTAACATTCAGGAGTCGCTGAGGGCCCCTGAGTGTGCAGCCTGGGCTAGAAACATCGAAAAGTTCAACCTCTCACCTTAAAGCAGATGGAAGCAGCGAGAGTAAATGGTAGACAGAAGGGGGACAGACTTCATTACACCTTCTGAGTTAATATTGACCTGGGAAAAATACAATGATTTCAAAGATTGTCCTGATAGCTGACAATGTCTCCTTAATTGGAGGTAATGTCAAAAAGGTGGCTATTCCCCAAAATTCCCGCTCACCCACCATCTGCTACTGATAAAGGGTTGGCAATTAAGGAATGTTAAGAATAAGTTCTAATTATCTTCCTACCCCTGTATCTTGTTCCCTTTGGGCTCTCTGATGGCCTTAATGGAAGCCCACATGTGAATCGTATCTTCTGCTGCATGCCAGCTCCTTTCCCATGAATGTGCAGTAATCATCATACATCCAGAACTGCCCTCTGGTGGGTGTCTGATGTTCAAAACATAATCTTAAAGTTCTCACCTTCTCTGTGGCTACTCATCTTATTTTACCTGAATTATTCTGAGTGTGGCATTCACAGCAGTTCCAAATTTAATTCCCAAGGAATGGTACTTGCTAATTGGCTTAATCCTCTTTGGTAGATGTCATAGTGCAGTGGCAGGGGCGGCCTTTCTCAACAAGCCATGTGCATTGAAATACATGTGGTCATATTCTAACGACATCAACTATTCTTGCAAAAGTCATAGAAACGAGTTTTAGAATCTCTACTTTCAATAGGGAGGCTTTGCGTCTTGTGCTTTTGGTACTGCTAATAGAAAACAGAAAAAGAAGAACAGTATTATTTTAGAAGTAATTTAGGACTGCTGAGTCTCTGGTTGTACAGGAGGAAGAGTTCATTTGCTCTCTACTGCGAGATAAAAATGACGACATTCAGACTCTAAGATGCTATAGTGTTTGGGGTGTGAGAGATTCACCTCGCTGCACTGACCTGGGAAAGTACAAAATAATTGTTTCACTGAGACCATCATAAATATATCTCCACAAGTCGTGCCCAGAATCCACAGAAGATCTCAAGATGTCTGAGTTTATGAAATTTATTTATACCCAGCATCTGTTCAATTTCATCAGTAATTATTTTAGTAAAAATTGGAGAGCCAGATCCTGATTGTTTTCTACTTTATCACACAATCGAAAAATGCAGCATAATGCAAGCAGTTATTCTTCGTGGAGCACTTATAGGAGTAAAACCATATGCTGTTCTTGTTTGGGATGATTCTAAATCTTTAAACATCTAAATGTAGTTGTCTTTAAAACTGGTATTAACTCCAAAACAATTTAATGTGAACAACTCAACACCTAGAACGTCAATATGCAAAGACGTTCATTAGGTTTACGCACATGTCCATGCAAATAATTACAAATGCCTTTTGTGTGCTTGCATGAATAATCAGGGTAGGCCTATAAATTAATACTTTTATACTTTTAAAATATTATGCCAGGACTTGAAGCCTTTGAATTTTATAGTTAGAACTTCAAAATCATCTAGTTCAGTGGTTCTCAAACTTGACTGTGCATTACATGCTTTGGAGTTAAACTGTATATACCTGAGCCCCACATTTGAGATTCTTATTCACTGTGTCTTCAATAGAAACTTGGCATGTATACTTCACAGATCATTCTGATGGGTACCTGTGTTCATTTCCTAGAGCTGTCATGACAAATTACTACAAACTGAATGGGTTTATACAACGGAAATTTATTCCCTCACCCTTCTGGAGGCTGGAAGTACAATTCAGAGTGTTGGCAGAGCCATTCTCTCTCTCAGGGCTCTAGAGAAGAATCTTTCCTTGCCTTTTCCCACCTTCTGGTGGCTACTGGCAAGCCGTGGCATTCCTGGACTTGCAGCTGCATCACTCCATCCTCCACCTCTTTGTCACATGGCCTTCCTCCCTGGGTGTTTGTGTCTCTGTGTCTCTCCTTATAAGGACACCAGTCATTGCATTTAAGGCTGACCCTAATCCAGAATGATCTCATCTTAACTTGATTACATAATATCTCCAGAAACCCTATTTCCAAATAAGGGCACATTCACAAGCACCAAGAGATAGGATTTTTTAGGGGGGGAATGACACATTTTAAGCCTCTACAGTGATCTAGTTCCTCTGAAATCTACTAACATTATTGAGCTTAAAATAAAGAAGTTCAGCAACTTGTATGAGTTACCTATTTCTTCATAAGAAATCCCCCTCTAAATTAAACAATAAACCTTTATTATTGGTTATTATTATTAATAGTTTCTGAGGATCAGGAATCTAGAAGCAGCTTAGTTGGGTGGTTCTTGCCCCAAGTCTCTCGTGAAGTTGTAGTAAATTATTGTCTGGGGTTACAGTCAGCTGACAGTTTGAGTAGGGTTGGAGGATCCACTTCCAACCCACTTAGTTTCTCAGTCTCCGTTGGCTTTAGGCCTCAGTTTCTTGTCATGTCAGACTTTCCATAGGGCTATTCTTGATACGGCAGTTAGCAAACACCAGAGTGCGTGATCTAAAATAGAAAAAGAGAGATCAACCAAGACAGAAGCCAGTGTCTTTAGTAACTTAACCTTGAAAGTGACATACCATCACTTCTGTCATATTTAATTCATCACACAGACCAAACCCAGTGTGGTGTCAGTCTGTGTGCAATGCCAGGAGGTGTGCATCAATGGGGCCATCTTGGAAGCGATCTACTATGAGTAGGGAGTCAGGAATTCCGACTTCAGGGCTAGGAGACTAAACCATTTCACCTCAAGGTATAACCCAAGGGTTGAAATCACTTGAGAGCTCAGTAGAAATACTGGATCTCAGGCCTCACCTCAGGCATACTGAATCAGAACCTATATTTTAATTGTATGCACATTATATTTTGAGAAGCACTAGGCTACAACAAATTACCAATTCATATACATTGCCCTTTTCAAAGTAATTGCCTTGAATAGTAACCAGCCCAAAGAGCTTGCCATTGCTTGAAATCTGCTATGGACTCTGCTTCAGGCCAGATCGTAAGACACACTGAGAAATCAGTATCTTCCCACTGTAGCCACACCACATTGCTGTAGTCATAACATTTTACCCTTGATCATACTAACTTTATTCAACAGAGTTGACTCAAGGATTTTTTATTCATTTTTAAAACACTAGAAGTACATTTACAGAATAAAAATCTATTCTACAGTAAAGGTATTAAAAATGTATTGTGTCTTCCAGAGATCACCCCCAAATCATAATGCTGTTTTCAGGAACAGTGCCATGTATTAATATTTCTGGCCTTTTCATTTCTTCTGGAGGAAAAGTCATCATCTTGCCTTCAAATAATTTGAAGCCACTAGTGAAGTGAATCTAATTAAAAGTACCACAAAGCTCAGACAAAAATAAAATACAAATTGCATTAACAGGTCCCCCTTCTAGCAGCCTGTTAGAAAAAGGGGCATAAACTTTTCTAGGTGACAAATTTTTATTTAGCATTACATTATTTTTTTGTTTTTTATGCTCAATAACTTTCATGTGATCAAAACTTATAAGACACATTAAAAAAGCAAAAAAACGAAAGTATTGGCATATGGTCAAAAGAGGAAAGAGTCGATAAAATCAGATTCAGAGATGGCCTAGATGTTGGAATTTTCAGACAAAGGCTTTAGAATAACTATGAGAAATATGTTAAATGTTCTAGAGAAAAGATTAACAACATAAGGGAATAGGAGAGAAATAGAAACTACAGGAAAGAACCAAATGGAGTGCATAGGAATAAAAAATACATACTATAAAACTTGAAGAATTTATTTGATTGGGGCAAAAATGAAGAAACATTCAGTGAACTTGAATTGATCTCAATAGAACTTATCATATCTGAAATCTATGAACAAAGATACCAAAATCCTTAACAAAATATTAGAAAATCAAATCAAACAATACACAAAAAGAATAATACACTGTGACCAGAGTTTTATCTTAGAAATGCTGTTTGTTGAGCACTAAAATATTTACCAATTTAATTCACCATATTAAGAAGAAAATATCATAAAATAACCTCAATAGAATCAAAATAGGCATTTGATAATATCCAGCACTCATTTTTGTAAGAACTTTCAGAAAATAAGAAATAAAAGGAAACTTCTTCAGTCTGATTTAGGGCATCTAAGGAAAACCTGCAGCCAGCATCACACTTGATGAAACATTCATCACTTCTCCTTTGAGATTGAGAATAACGCAAAGATGTCAACTCTGATCACTGGGTTATAAAGTAATGTTCTTATATATACATTGGAACCAAGGTTCTCGCCAAGTAAGCTGAGGCATTCTTACCCAGGGATGTGTTGTCCTCTACTTGTCCCCCTTCTCAGGAATTTGAGGATAAATATAACTATCATGATAGTCTAAATCTTTGTGTCCTTCAAGATCTCAGGAATTAATTGATTTTATTAATTTAGAGTCCCCTATATGTCAGAAACTGTGCTAGGTGATGTTCTTACAGTTGTCCTTAAAGAACACACAGACAAGTGGAGGAGGTAAAATAATAAACAGGAGTTTATAATAGAGGTTGATGCATTCTATACAGAAATAAGCACAGGCTACCACCAGCTCAGAGAGGGGCGTATCACCTACTCTGGGAAGGAGGGGACAGGAAGCAATAAGGGAAATCTTCCAGGCGCAGGTGTGTATTAATCCTCAGAGTTGACACTGCTGTAGTTTCTTGCTATAGTTCCCAAATCACAAGCACCAAATCCAGTGCAACTGGAGGATTTTCCAGAAACCCCATGTGCCCTTGTGCCATTGCCCTTGGCAATAAGCCACAGACAGCACAATGGCAGGTACCTTCATCAATTTCCACTTGAAAGCAAGGGAGTGTTTCCAGCCTCAGCCAGCCAAGGCTCAATGGTATGGGGAGACACACTGCTGGACCTTCCTTTCGTCCTGGGTATTGTGTGGGACTACCCATGCCGATCCTTCCCGGCCTGGGTGTTGTTCCTACTTCGTCTTGAACTATCTGACTTACTCACAGTTTTCTGTACCCGCTATTCCCAATTCATGCATGTAAAGAGGGCCAGATAATGAGCAGATGCTGTCAGTACCGTTCATACTCTTCCGTGGTTGCACCGAAGAAAGGAGAGTGAAGAGGTCTTTTGACAGAAGGAATTGCAAGTGCTCAGAGGTAGGAAAGAGCGTGGCTTTTCAGGGAACCGTACATACTTCAGAATAACTGGAGTTTGAATTCTGAATGTGGGAGGGAAGGAGTGAGGGGTGGAGTTGGAATGGGAAGTCGGGGCCAGGTCATAAAAGGGCCTGGGTGTCGCACTAGGGAGTTCACACTTGTATTTCCCTCAGGCCAGTGAGAGCTGTGGAAGGGTTTTAAGAAGGGAATTGTGTCACTGCATGATTCACCTTCGTTGTAAGAAATATTACTCCAGTGACAATGTGAAAAGTGAACTTAAGGGGGCAAGATCAGAGTCTTGGAAACCATTTAGGAAATTGTTACCATAGTGGACTGCAAAATGATGACGCCATAATTCAAGGTGCTGGTGCTAAGGCAGAGAGAAAAAGACAGATTCAAAAAATTGAGTATATAGCACTTAGTGGTTAATTGCACATGAGGAGTGACATAGGATAATTATGTTTTAGCCCTTCCTCCTTCATCGTTCATCAAAGGACATTTTTGTAACACCGTATATCACCGCCCTGCATTTTATTCTTCTTCACAAAAGCACGCATTTCTCAATCACCTTGCTAAAAGCCTGAAAATGTTCATCTGTTTATAATGTTTTTTATTATCAGTTCCTAAGATCGCAGAAGTAAAATGTCCCTTTGAACAAACTATCATAGCACTTCTAGCACAAAACCCTGAACATAGTATTCAAGTATACATAAGTTAAATACAAGATGCAATTTCCATCCATGTGAAATAGCTTTACATGTTTATTTAAGGGGAACCTTGAGCTAAATGAAATCTGAGGAAAGAGGTATTTCAAAATACTTTCTGTTTAAGTCTAATTTAAGCAGGATTCTCTCTTTATAGAAATACGTATTATTGAAAATCTTGTTTAAATTGAGTTTCCTGCCTTAGTAACTACACTGTATCAAACATGGTTTAATTTTTTGATGAGTCAAAGATGTTTTCATACTTAAAAATATCAATGATTAATCACCCTTCAGCGCACTTCATATTCAGTGATGACTTGATCCATTAAGGATACAAAGGAAAGAATAAGATCAAGTTTCTTTAAGAAACTTACAACCTGGTATAGAAAATAATGTAGTTTCAAAGGGGAATTTTTGATTTGGCTTCAGGAACACCCTTGAATACAGACAGTGTGCATATTAGGGGAGGGGGACATGGCCAGGCGCGGTGGCTCAGGCCTATAGTCCTAACACTCTGGGAGGCCGAGGCGAGAGGATTGCTAAAGGTCAGGAGTTCGAGACCAGCCTGAGCAAGAGCAAGAACCCGTCTCTACTAAAAATAGAAAGAAATTATATGGACAGCTAAAAAAAAAAAAAAAATATATATATATATAGAAAAATTAGCCAGGCATGGTGACGCATGCCTGTAGTCCCAGCTACTCGGGAGGCTGAGGCAGGAGGATCACTTAAGCCCAGGAGTTTGAGGTTGCTGTGAGCTAGGCTGACGCCATGGCACTCACTCTAGCCCGGGCAACAAAGTGAGACTCTGTCTCAAAAAAAAAGAAAAAAAAGATTGTGTGCCCTGCTCCAGACTGATCAGATTAATTCTAAACCAAGATTACAAAAATTACACAAACTCCTTTGAGACACTATTTTCCTCAATTTAAAGATGTTTGTGGCTCCAAACAGCTATCTATTAAATTATCACTTAATTTATCTAAAGAATTATGTGGTAGACAAAATAATGGCCCTCCAAAAATGCCCACTCCCTGACCCCCAGAATGGACCCCCTGTGAATATATTATGATTACATGACAAAAGGGATTTTGCAGGTATGATTAAAGTTATAGTCCTTAAAATGGGGAGATTATTTTAGATTATCCAGGTATGCTCAATACAATCACATGAGCCCTTAACCACAGAGAAATTTTTCTGGCTGCAGTCAGAGAGATGCAGCAGAAAGGAAAAGCAGGAGATAGATGAGGCCGAGAAATATGAAATGTGAGAAAGGCTTGAGCCACTGTTGTTCTCTTCGAAGATGGAGGAAGGTAGTCAGGAAGGTAGCCAGTCCCTAAAGGCTAAGAATGACCTTCATCTAACAACCAACGAGGAAGCACGAGGATCCTCAGCAGCACAGCCTCATGGGACTGAGCTGTGCCTGTGGATTGGATTCTAAATGATCTGGGAAATGGATTCTTCCCTGGAGCCTCCAGAAAAAAATCAGCCCCGATGACACCTTGGTTTTGACCTTGTGGGACCCAGAGCAAAGAAACTAGCCAAGCCTAGATTTCTTACTTACAAAACTGTGAGATAAATTTGTATTGTTTTAAGGTGCCATGTTTGTCATAATTTTTTAAGGCAGTGATAGAAACTATACAAATGATATATCAGGAAATACAACAATGCTTGTTAATACATCTGGCTAAATTTCTCCCGAACACTATTCACAATTCAGTAGCAACCAAAAGAATATCATTACCAAACATTTTCACCTTCCTTTCAGATGGTTCCCTGACATTTAATAGTTTCTGAAATTAAGCAACAGGACTCCAAAGGCTCTGAAATTCAGTTCTTTTTCCCTGGGCATGTCTTGACTTTTTATAAAGGACATCCAAGAAAATCAAGGGACAACAAGAAAAATAAAAGAATATAGTTATTTTTTTTTCCTGTGGAATTAGCAAAATCTCAATGCAAATATTACATATTTGATGTTGAATAATAATGACTCAGGAGATAATTTCTCACTTGCAGAATAAAAATACTTTAACTTGAGAAAAGGGAAAACTTAGGTACTTTACATGATGGCACTCTGAGCACTGTTCATTTTGGGATTTGCTCTAAGCTTCAAGGTCAAGATGGTTGAGGTGATCCCAGAGGTCTAGAGTAGACATTTCAAGAATGGAGAATGCACATAGATATGATTCAGATGGAAGTCAGTTGAAATACAGACACCTTTTTTCCTTCTGATCGTTCTTATTCCTGCCAATCCTGTTTCTTATCCAGAGTATTAGTTTTATACTGCTCCATAACCAATTACCATCACCTTAATGGTTAAAGCAGCTCACAGTTATTACCTCGTAGACGCCATAGCTCAGGAATCTCCAGTCGCAGTTCGACTGGGTTCTCTGCTCAAGGTTTCAGAGGGCTGCAATCAGGGTGTCGGCTGCGCTGCATTTTCATCTGGAGGCTCAGCTGGGAAAGTCTTCGCTTTCAAGCTCAGTCAGGTTGTTGCAGAATTCATTTCCTTGTGGCTGTGTGAAGGCTCTGACTTTTTCCTGGCTGTCAGCTTTCACCTGGAGGCTGCCCCCCGATCCTACAGGCCGCCAGCAGTTCCCTGCCCTGTGGGCTTCTGCAGGATGGCTGCTTACTTCATCCATCTAGCAAGGAGGAGCTCCAAAGCAATTCCACTAGCAAGATTTATGTGATGTGATGTCATCACAGGAGAGGCATCCCGTCACCTTTTTCCTATCCTATTAGTTAGAAACAAGTCACAGGTCCCACCCACACTCAGGGGGAGGGGATTATGCAAGGGCATGAGTATCAGCAGGCAGGAATTTTAGAGTGAGGCTAGGGTCACCTTAGAGTCTGTCTGTAAGACAGATTTCATGATTTTATGTCTATTTTCTATGCTTAGAGAATGAAAAGATAATGATATTTGGGTTGCTTTTTAAAAAAATTCTTATACTCATTTAGAGGCAAATATAATAAACATTGGTTGGGAGCAATGACATGGGAGTATTTGCATAGACCTGAGATCAAATATCAGTTCTAATGTGTGATTTGGGGCTGATTGTTTAATTTCTCTAAAGTTGGACTACTTCTTATGGAAAAGGCAGATAAAATAACCTATTTGCTAGTTTTTCTCTGAGAATTAAACGATAGAATACATGTTAATATATTTAGTAAAGGAAGACAAAATCAATTGAGAAAATAAAAATGATTTATTTTATAAATTTTTGTTTTTATAAAAAAATCTACCTATCAAGCAAGAATCAAAGTTAGTACACTGCACAGAAATAATATCTGTTTTACATGGTATCTGTAGCATAACAGATTGAATATATGCTATGTAAAAAGATTTTACTGAATATACATTTCATTTTAAGACATTATTTATTAATCCATTAACACCAGGTTTTGGATTTCTGAATTTCATAAATTTCTCTTTTAAGAAATACCAAATTTAAGTTCACATTTTAAATAATCCCTTCCGTAAAATTGGATTGAACTGGATTGACTATTCAGTTTACAGACAAAATAACTGAACATCTCAACAATTTTTTTTTGTGTCTTCATTGACCCCCCCGCCTTTAATGAATTTGCCTGAAGTATAAAGCCATACAAGTACTTAAATATACAAATCAAGTGGCAGTGGAGGATGAAATCTTTTTTAACAACCACTGTTTTGTTATGCCACGTGGGCCCCATTGAATTTCACATAAATTGTTGGAGTATAAAACATGGTTCATGGTATGAGTTCATGCACCAGCTAGATTTATTTTTGTCAATTAACAGCTGCATATGCTGCTGAGCTCCTTGGGCTCATACACTGCATTTTGTTCATATTGCAGCATCCAATACAGATCACACCAGGCCACTGCTGTCTTGTAGAGAACAATTTTATTGTACTTATTGCTGTGGTCCTTTTAGCTTTTGATACTTGTACTTCACTCATGGTAGAAGCATAGATAATGACCAGACAGGTCGGTAGGTAGGTAGGTAGGTACTTCTTGTGAATCATACATGGTGTGGCCTTTTGGCAATTGAGCCATATTGAAAGTGCCCTACTGATGAAATTTATTGAGATGAACTTTTATAAATCAGAAAAAATATATGAGAATTGGGGAAGAACTTTCATTTCTGATTTGATGATTTAGGTCCATTCTTGTCTATGTCTTAACTGCTTTTTTTTTATGATTCTTTGTCCTACATGACTATGATTAAAATAGGCATGAAATTCAAGGAGATTTAGACCTATAGTTCAAAGATCCAGGACCGAGTCTAGCACTTAATGATTCATCATTTTATGGTAATCATTGAATTCTTTCTGCCTCAGCTGCTTCTTGTATAACTATGGGATTGCTAAATTTCTGCCCCAACTCCCACACACAGTTATTAGAATAATTAAGATAATATAAATAACATAACATATTCACTGTCTCACAGTTTCTACCTACATATGTCTTAAGGTCGTATGGGTGTAGACATGCAATCCTGAGAGTCTGTGGATAGCCAGATGGAACCAGTTGTACAAACATAAAATTCCTTTGATTTATTAGTTTTTATATGAAAAATGCAATTATATTTTTAAATTCTACTCCTTAATACATTGTATTACTTTTAACAAAGTTAGTTTTATATTCACTTCTGAGTAAAATCGATGCCATGCAAAGATTTGCTTTGGCTTTACTTATTTTCTGGCATTTGGCTGCTTTGTAGATACAATTGCTTTATAAATTGTAAACATTTTACATATTTGCATTATTGCAGATAAAGAAGTTAAGACAGCATTGACTCTTTCTGTGAAATAAGTTAATAATAATTTTTATTTCTCTAATAAAAGAATATGCAATAGATGAGATTCAGGAAGACCAAAAATATGTGATAGATAAATATGAATATTCCGTAATGGTTACTCATGGTACACTTAAAGTAGTTATTAGCAACGAATAGAGGACTATCTTAAAAATCATAAATCAGAACTTTATCAAATTAATGTCTTAAGCAAGGTAATACTAAATGCTTCCCCCATCCCATTGTGCAATAGCATTAGATACCACCTTATAAAATGTTGTGAGCCTTTTACTGATCATGGCAAAGTAATTAAAGGAGGCAATTCAGTGACCATTTAAATAATCCAGTTTTACCAACAGTTGTCAAAGTTATTTGCAAGAACAATGGATATATTATCCACCTTAATATGACACTCAAGATGAAGGATTGGTTCAAGGTACAACATGATTTACTTTTGTCTGGGAGCCTATCAGGTTATCTGTGACTCATACCAGCAGCTTTGTGAAATAGCTAGGACTCCATCGCTTTCCAAATGTGCACATTTGTCCAGACTCCTTCTTCACTCAAGAAATCTTAGGCTAGTGAACATTTAAATGTCACCATTTGACTGATGTCCACAGGGCCTCTTTGCATTTCAGAACGATTGAGGAAACCATACAAGGCCATCTGGAGCATATATGAGGTCATGTATCCTTAAGTTCCTACTCCGGATTTACCATGGCTGTATCGCTGGTACTATTCTTATACAAATGGGCTTCCAAGGAAGCAGAATCATTTGATATATGATACAATAAATAGAGGAGAGAGCATAAATATGAAATGGAGAAAATTTACAAGGTGACTATACTCTTTCAATTTTTATGATTCTACATTATATCATTACAATTCCATTCAGCTGTTCATTCTTTGAAAGTTGGTTAAACTGCTCCATTTGAGGATTTATGTACTAGATTCTGTACAAATATGGAACATAATTATCTGTGAATTATATTCTGAATATGGCACTTCTGAATCATTGTTACTTTGGCCTCACAGATAGAAATACAAGATCATATTTATATTTGCTTGAGCTTACTGCATCTAGCAGATGATTTTTATGAAACATGTTCCAAAAATCCTATCAGGTGATCTTGTTGAAATATAAAACTAAGTCTAAATTTTATCTCATTTTCTAATTATTTGTTCTTGTCTTTAGCCAATTGCTGCAAAAGTTAGATCCCTCAACACTAAATGTGCAGTATCTTTTCCAAACATGTTTCCAGCTTGGTTAAAGTAACTTCAAACATAAATGACTCCAATGATTCAGAAATTTAACTATTGTATAAATGCAGACATTGAAAAATGCACCCCACATGTCCAGATACTGTCGAAGAGCCCCCTTTTAAATTCATGTATTACATAGGAGCAAAGTGCTATGAGAGCAGTTTGGTTGTGGCAAGATTGCCAGAGACTCACCAATACAAAGCAACATGGTCTCAAAGATATTTTTACAGTGAGGCTGGTCGGTAGAGAAAGTGAAACAACAAAAATTGGCTAATAGTGATTTATTTTTGCTATCCTTTAACTTATTTGATTGGAATAGTAATAGCCATATTCCTAAGATGTTCTTAAGCACATTTCTTTCCTTCTTTATTCCCTCTTTTGACTCTGCTCAGATTTCCACCCATGTTATTACTATTATTCCACAGGTCATTCGTTCATCACTTTAACACATATTTGTTGTGTATCAGTTATGTGCCAGCCATCACTATCAGGCAATGGGGATGTAGCAATGTGTTGGGAAAATCTCGGGAGGTTATAGAAAACCACCCTCCAAACTGAGATGGAGCCAAGAGACCAAAGAATGCCTTGGACGAGTCCAGCTCGGCGAGTTAGTGAGTTTATTAGAGGTTCCTTACACAAGGTGCTCACTCCTGAGCAGCATAGGATCTCTCCAGAGAGTAGAATCTGCTCAGCCTACCAGCTGTGCTGCCTTGAGTCCCTTTCCAGTGGGTGACCCAGGGCTCTTTCATCACATCCTCACACGTTCACCTATGAACAGAGTGAGCACACACAGTGCAATCATCATATGACTTCATGTAACCCATATTATGTTGATAATATTACAATTCTCTATTAGGCAGGGATTTTAGTATTACAATTAGCTAAAGGGTACTGTAGGACAGTCAAAGCAATTAGGGCTGGTTTCAACTGGTCACCTCAAGGAAGTGCTGAGGCATATCTCTTGTGCCTTGTAGTTATCTTTGCTATTTGCTTCATCTATTTTGTAACAACTCTGAGCATTCTCAGTTAACACAGTGTTCCTCCCTGTGAGATGGGGAACTTGTATTTTTCCTTCAAACAATGAACAAAATGGCTGCCCTCGTAAAGCTTATATGGGTGGGAATGGGGTGCTGGATATTAAAATATTTAAAAATAACTGCTAGGGTGGAAATTAAGTAAGGAGGGCATTGGAGATTTTCAGTATGAAGTGGGGGTTATGGTTTTGGCCAGGGTGGCCACAGAAGGTCTCACTGGGAAGGGGCATTGGAGAGATCAAAAGGGAGTGTGGGGGTGAGCTAGGAGGCTGTGAGGAGAACCCCTGGCACAGTCTAGTTGCCCTGAAGGTAGAGCACGTGTCTAAGGACGACTTAGAGCAGTGGCTCAGAGCACAGAAAACCACAGGAGATGAAAGGAGGGAGAGAGGCGATCACAGAGCGCCTTGGGGGCTTGGGCTGCTACTCTGAGTGAGATGGGAAATCAGTGGAGAGTTCTGAACAGGGATGAGGCATTTGGCTTAGGTTTTAATGAGATCACTCTAGTGTCTCTTTTGAGAAGAGAGTGAGGAGAGGCTAAGGACACAAACAGGGAGACCACATTTCGGGTGAAAGATAGATGACAGCAGTAGAGGTGGAAACAAGTTGTCAGATTCTGGATATATTTGGAAGGTGGGGCCAACAGGATTTGCTAATAGATCAAATGTGGGTATGAAAGAAACAAAAAAGAGAAGATAGGGGTTGACTCTCAGGATGTTAGCCTGAGCCTCAGAGAAAAATAAAATTAAAGACTGTGAGAAGAGCAGATCTGGGGAAAACACTTAGAAGTCTGGAGTTTTGGACATGCTATGTTTAAGAAGTCCATTAGACACCCAAGTGAAGAGAGTAAGAGCTATTTGGATATATGTCTGGAATTCAAGGGAGTGACCTAGACTGATCTAGAAGGCTTGAAGACTTGAACCTAAAGATGGTGTTTAATACACTGAAAGTTCATTAAAGAGGGAGAAATACAGAGCAAGTGAGTATGGCATTATAGCTTGTAACTCCTGGGGCCCTGTGGTTGTGCATCTGAACTATCACATTTAAAGAAGTGCTGTCCAACAGCCTGGGAAGTAAGAAGAACGTTCATTCTCTACGCATGCTTCCTAAAGAACCCAGGACTACGCACATCAAATGCCCCATTTATTTACCATCACTGATTTGGAAACTCTCACCCCCCCCCCCCCCCAGTCATTCTTTCCATTCCAAGTCTTCTTTTCTTCGGTTTCTCCCTCTACTCCCAGCTTTTTATTATACTGATTGATTTAGCCTCTGGAATCAAGTCCTCACCTGAGCTTCCACCCGCTCCCATATCCTGTTTCCCCATTTATGAGATATCCCAGAGGAAAGGAGGAAAGTAAGGCGGGGGGGCGGTAAGGAGGCAGAAACATTCATATGATAATAAATCTAGTCCCTACCACATTTCCCATATCATTATTTGAAAATGCATGCAGAGAGGCCCAGTATTTAATTGTGCCCCTAAAAAGCACAAACCCTTTTCTGGTGGAGTAAATGTAATTTCATGTGTTCATTTGAGGAGGTGCTGCCATGCCTGGCCTGTTTGTAGCAGTGAAAATCCTTTCTGTGGGACTTTGGAAATGAGTGTCAGATTGGAACGGAAGGGGAGTTTGAGTTACCAGGGTGCAATCTGTCATCACAGGTCTCTCTTAGCCAGAAGCAAACACTCACCACTTTTGGCAGTGATTGGGACCTGCCCCACACTCAGCCCTGAGAGCAGACCATCTTCCTAAACCACATTGCCACACAGGAAGCAAATGAGCAGGCAGAACTGTCAAGGGCTTCCTCTGAAAACCCCTTAGTGGAGCTACTTTTCTTGCTTTTTGCCACCTATGGGTACCTTACTTACAAGTCCAATTTTGTGTCCCGAGTCTGACCTTCTAAGCATCCTGTGTCAGTAGTTTCCTTCACTAATGACTAGAATTCAAATAAACCATTGGTGGCAAAAAACTGGATATAAAATAAAAATCTTAGCTTCTTGTTTTTCATGCTTTTTCTACCATAAGAATTGATCCACTACCACTATATTAAATTCTAGATGCTTAGACCTTGGATGTATTAAAATAACTATGGGAGAATTTTAAAAGCAGATTTAAGAAGGTACTAGAAAGAAGCCCCGGGGGTTAGCAAATATTATAGAATAATCTGTGAGAAGTGAAAAAAGAATTCAGTAATAAAAAAAATGGAAATTGGCAGCTAAACGGTAAATTCAATGGGTTTTGACCATCTAAAGAGCTATTAAGTGGATTTCCACAGAATTCAATAAATACTATTTTAGTGAACAAAATAACTTGTCATAATTTAAAAATTCTTTCTTTTGGAGATTTACGTGAATAGAATAGCCAAATCTTCTATGAAGAATTTGATATAGTTTTTTTCTGAAAAGACAAAAAAAATGTAAAGACACTGATCCAGAAGTCTCATAGTCTCAGTTAGCCTCATGATTTTATGTATAACTTATTTTTCTTTATTTATTAACATGTCTGAATAACTTTCTAGGAGCAGATGTTGATTTGTCAGGATTTTTCTAAAGTCTCACAATAATTTGCAAACTTAATCTCTATTTGCATTTGTTATCAGCTATGAATTTTTCATCTTTATTTGCTGTCCCATCCTTCTAAGAATGAATACTATTTAATAGGTTAGTTATGTTAGAAGCCTGCCCAATAAGACGTACAGCAATGAAAATATTGCCAGCATTGTTAATTGACAAACATCCAGGCCATCACAATTGGTTACTCCAGCATCAAGAGATGAACCCAGTGGGTGTTCAATAAACATTTGTTAAATTTAAATGAATTTACTCAGTAAACTTGAATTGAGCCTCTTGGGAGTTGTTCATTTCTCCTCACAATCTGAATTTTATAAAGAAAGTAACAAATTCACTGAGAAAAGTCACAATGTCCTTGAATTCACAATTCCAGCTCAGCCAGGCATGATTAGATGGGATGGTATTTTTTTGTATTACAGGTTAATTATTCCTTATCTGGAATGCTTGGGACCAGAAGTGCTTTAGATTTCTGGGATTTTTTTTTTCCTGATTTTGGAATATTTGCATTACCTGTTGAGCATTCCCTATTCCAAAAATCCCAAATCCAAGATGCTCCAGTAAGCATTTCTTTTAAGTGTCATGTTGGCACTAAAATAGTTTCAGATTTTGGAGCATTTTGGATTTTGAATTTTTGGATTAGGGTTGCTCAATCTGTATTAAATTACACATATGATAACACCTCTTAGAAAAGAATTATTCTATATGTAAAGTATTTCATCTGGGATTTCCCCAAGTAAGTATGGTCATATGTTGCTTAATGACTGGGATACATTCCGAGAAACTTGTCATTGGGCGATTTCATCATTACACAGTGTACTTACGCAAACCTAGATGATATAGCCCACTACACACCTAGGCTACATGGTATAGCCTATTGCTCCTAGGCTACAAACCTGTACATTACTGTACTGAATACTGTAGGCAATTGTAACACAATGCTAAGTATTTGTATATCTAAACATAGAAAAGGTACAGTACAAATACAGTATAAAAGATTTAAAAAATGATACTCCTGCATTACAATATTATAGTGGCTACAATGTCTCTAGGTGACAGGAATTTTTCAGTTCCATTGTAATCTTATGGGACTACCACCATGTATGCAGTCCATTATTGACTGAAATGTCGTTATGTGGCACGTGACTGCACTAGGACATTTCCATCTTACATCCCCTATTGTCTTTCTCTCTACCTGGTATATGAGTAATATAAGTGCTGTCATTGTATCTTTTTTTTATAATATTCAAATAAAATCTAGTAGTCAAAAGCTTATTAGCCAAAAATAGAAGCCAAAATAGAAAGAGGGAAAAAATACCCTCCAATGAGTGTAGACCTATACAATCCATGGATAAAAATTTTATTATCTTTTTCTTTGAGAAAATAATGCAAGTAACACTTATTTCATCACCAGGTTCTTTGAATCATCAGTTAATACTTAGTTTTAGATATCATCTGTCATCTTTTACATTTAGGCTTCAGCTCCAGGTCTGTGCCTGGTACACACTGGATATTCCATAAACAGAAGTACAAGAGTGACTTACTATTGACTTCTGTGCTAAAGTTTCCTACCTCAAAGACGAGATAAAATAATAAACAAAGTAATCTAAGATAAACTTTTACTCTTTGCAGCCTGATGATACATTTTGTAACATTTTTCAAAATATGTGGAATGCCTGGAATAATTTTTCAAAATGTAAAAGATAGACCCAGGAAAGGACTTCAGATTTCAAAAAATATTTCTCACCTTACCAACAATAGGGAGAATAGAACTTAAGAACTTATGAAGAAATAAGTAGTTAAGTTTAAATTACCTGTTATTGTCAGGAAATTATATGAGCCATGTAAATAAGCATTAACATGTATCACTTTACATGGCAAAGTGTGTTTTATTATAATCAGGAAATGTATTTCTCTTCCATTTGTGCTTCTCAGACACTGTTCAAAAGTATATAAATAAGATGCATTCATTATAGGAACAATTAGAAAAAGTAATTAAATATCAACTAAAATTTCACTATCTAGAAATAACAACTGATGAATTTTTTTCACATGTATCCTATAATTTAAAAAGTATATATTTTAAAACTTATTAGAAAATGAAACTTTTTTAGGGATTATTTTAAATCTTTTTTTACATGTAACAATATAGTGTGAATCTTTTCATATAATTAAATCAATCTACCTTATTATTTGCAATGACTATATTATATACCATTATATACATGTACAATGAATTATATTAACTGAATTTTATATTCTTAGAATTACTTTTTGCTACTATAAGAAAAATTTTAGCAAACCACCTATTGTATGTACTCTTGATTACTTTTTGTTTACTGTAGATTCTACATATGTAATTACTGTCATTGACTCATATTGCCAAGTGTGATGAAGAATTTTATGTGTCAACTTGGGATAGCTGGTAAAACATTATTTCTGGTGTCTGTGAGGGCGTTTTTAAGTCAGTAGACTGAGTAAAGAAGATCGCCCTCACCAATGTGGGTGGACATCACTGGATCTGTTGAGTGCTCAAATAGAACGCAAAGGTAGAGATAGAGCAAATTCATGCTCTCTTCTTGAGCTGGAACATCAGTTTTCCTGCCTTTTGATACCAGCGGTCCTGGTCCTCAGGCCTTTGGACTTGGACTAGGAGTTAATCTATTGGCTCCCTTGGTTCTCAAGGCCTTTGAACTCAAACTGAATTACATCACTGGCTTTCCTGGTACTCCAGCTTGCAGATGGCATATCATGGGATTTCTTGGCTTCCATAATTCTGTAAGCCAATTCGTATAACAAATCTCCTGTTATATGTTTATATATATTGCATTACTTCTGTTTCTCTGGAGAACACTGACTAATACACCACATTTTCTTCCAGTGTGGCAATATCATTCAGTTTGGACTTCTGTAATACATATAATAGGGTATGTTTATTTATCAAACTCATGCAGATATCAAATAGCATCATTTAAATCTTTGAATAATAAATGAAGAAAGCTTTCTCATTGCTATTTTAATGTTAATTTTTATACTAGCTAGCATCCTTTGAATTTTTGCCACGTGCCAGCCATCAATGCATTCATTTTGTAATTCTTACAGAAAACTATGAGGTAAGAAGAATACTATTTTTCTTTTACAAAAAAAAAAGAAAAGAAAAAAGACACTAAGAATGCTTTAAGTATCTGGCTATATATCTTTCCCACTCCTGAGTTGGTGTTCTGAACACTCTGACATTTGACCTCTCCTACAGAAAATAAACATTTAAAAATTTATGTCTTGTGGTATTTTATAAAATCTATTCCCTATTTTTATTTTTTGCCCACTATTTTTTTGGATTATCTTTTTTTTTCTTACTGACTTACAAGAAGTCTTTAAATGTCAGGCAACACCTCTGTAATACTACATTTTGCTTTGCATTTGGATCTTGTTCAACTTTGTGCATTACCTCAGTATATCCACAGGATTCTGCAAGGTTTTCATAGGTTGGAAATCACTGGTTTAGATTGTTCAAAATTTGTGACTTCCAAATAAGTAAAATGCTACTTGAGTTGACATGGTTTAATATATGAATTCCTTCTGAAGGATCTCTTTCTACTGGGTCCTGTTTTTCAGGATGTTCCAAATTACAACCCATATATTAAATGACTATATTAATTTCACTCTCACAAATTTTCTTCTTTGAATAGTAAAAAGTTCTTACTGGCCTCTTAAATCTTTCCAGATCAGTGTATGTTATTCTCTGTCTGACGTGCTTAACGAAAGCACCGGTTAAGAGTAACACTTCATTTTGAAAAAGTCATTTCAAGGCATTCATTTTTAGATCCAGGAATAATCGTCATCTTTAAATTCTTTTGCATGTGACCGAAAAATGGATTATTAATGTATATTTTGAGCAAGTAAAGAGATGTACATCATTGACAGATTAGAAGTTGCTTTGATGAAATGTCCCAAATGACAGGAACGTGAATGACAGTAAGGATCATAATGTCAGGTTTCAATCTGAAATGCTGGTTCTTAGTGTGCTCATGGCCGAAGAATGACCAGATGCACCAAAGTAAGGCAAGCATGACAATGAGGATTACTGAGGAGAGAAAGACAGGATTAGAGAGCAAGAGCAAGACACAGGTTTACGGAGCGTGATCCCTATGCCACAGAGGACAACCAGACACATTGTTGCAGCAAAGGGAGAGTTAGGGGTTGGTTATGGTCTGCGTCATATTCTATAGTGGCTGGATTGGGACCTCCCCATGGCTCAGACGTCACCATGGAACCACTTTGATTGGACAGCTGGGAGTTGCAAGACCTGAGTCTTCCTACGCCTGTGGGCCACAGAGTCCTCCGTATTCTTTTGGAGATGGAACACTAAGTTCTGACTGGCTGATTCGTAGTGTATTCCCTCCTCCCCCAGGTATGGCAGTAGCTCAGGGCAGGATTAAGGTGGGGCAGGACCAAGATGGGAGCCTGGGGCCCACCCTTGTCCTTCTTCCCAGGTGGGGCAGTTGCACCAAGGCAAGGCACAAACTTTTGTCCCTAGGAGACCTGGAATCCCTCATTAACTTCCTAACAATAAGAATAGCTTGGCCTTTGCATGAGCTCTTGAAAGCAATTTTTAGATAGAATTCAATTTTTCTTTTATTGAGTACTACCTTAAATTTATTGGAAAACTTCCTGAAGTTTCTCAGTGGGAGTTCTATGAAATGTATCTTTAACCTCATTATTTTTTTCTTCTTTCATCTAAAAACAGCTTGAGGATACTTGCCCAGTTAGTTGTCATTTTGAGAGGACCCTCTAGTAAACATGCTCTGAGCAGGAACTGGCTGGCTCTGTAAGAGACAGCTGGCTCTTATTAACAGAGTTTGCGTTACAAAAGCAGGCAGGCACACCACACAGGGGGCTTAGGCTGCTATTTTCCTGCATTCCAGGCAGGTGTTCTTCCCACAGAGGCCAACTCCCAGGCACTTTACTTTAACTACAGATGAGTTATAGGGAACATTTGCTGTCCTGCTGAGAGCCCTGAGTGGCCTAGAAACATAGTTACCCGACTTCAACCACAAATGTGGAATATTAGTCCCTTAGAGCCAGGGACTAAAATCAGGATCAAATACTCTTGGGAAAGAGAAAAACAAATAGCTAATAAACGGTATGAAAATATGCATAATAATACTACTATAAAAGACACAGTTTGGGTTTGTATGTGTATTGTTTTTGCAAACATTATTGGAAAGGGTATATATAAAGAAATTGTCTTTATCTGTACTGCAAGATTTTAATTTATGGAGACGACTGAGTGATGATATAAAGAGGTTAATACCACTGAAAAAAGAATTTATTACTTACGTTTCCCAAGAGCTGGGGGCCTGCCACGCGTGCTGCACAGGGCCACGCTGGGATGAGCAGGAGGCAGGGACAGGAGAGAGGAGAAGGCCCGGGTCAGAGCCCGTGTTGGGTTTCCGTGGAAAGGTAAGGCAGGTGTGGGTGTACACGTGGGATTGGCTGGTTTGAATAATCCTGGCCGGCTTTGGGCTGTATTCCTGGTCTCTAGTTGCCTGGTACCTGGCCCTGGAATGATACAGGGCAGGGGAAATACCTGGGCTAAAGCGATCCTCCCTCCTCAGCCTCCAAAGTAGCTGCATTCTCCCCTCACTTGTCTTTTCTTCTAAGCATGTTCCTCCTTGGCATTTTGAAGTCCTTGTCGGACAATTCCAGCATTGGTGTCAATTCTAATTCTGTTTCCATTGATTATTTCCTCTCTTCACCAAAGGTAACATTGCTTGTTTCTTTGTGCGTCTCATTTTTTTATGACAGACATTGTATGTAAGAGACCAAAGTAAGTAATATTTATCTCCAAAAAAGGGTGGCCTTTCTATTGTCAGTGATGTGGGCTAAATCCGCCTGATCTATCTTTGACCTCCATGTGGGCTTTCGTCAAATTCACTTCATCACTGACTTAAAACCCTTTGAAGAACTGACTTAAGATGCCTCCCTTTGGCAGGCCTGGGGCCGGAGCACTGGCCAGGGTCTGGTCACTGTTTCTTCACCTACAGGCAGCTTCCAGCTTTCTGGGTCATTCGGGAGTTGTCTTTGCTCTCTGGGAGATCTCGTCCTATCCTGCCGCGCAGTCCGCAGGCTTTGGAGGGCCACCACTGTGACTTGCTGAAGACCTGGAGCTTCTTTGAGGGATTCTCTCTGTTCTCGCGCCCATCCCCAGCCTGCTCATGCCACACTGTAGTTGGCAAAATCCCAGGGTACCTCTATGAATTTCTCTCATTTCTCCCTCCCCAGACCCAGCTTTCAGGGGACAGGGGCTTTGCCCCTGGAAAGACCCCACACATCTTGGAGAGTATCTCTCCCAGCTGTTGTGCTCCGTGCCCAGGCTTGGGTGTGCCCCGTCATGATGAGTACCTGGGGAGAGATTCGGCAAGTGGGTACAGACTGTGGCTGGAGCCCATGTGATTCTCGTCAGTCTACACACTGCTGTGAAAGTCCACTAAAGATTGGTCAAGCTTCTATGTGCCCTGCCCTTATTTCTGGAAGAGTCTTCCTCCTCTCATAGGTCTATCAGGGGTGAAAGCAGCTGCCCAAGCACTCATAACTCATAACTTTCTGGATCTTTGTTCATTTTGATTTCTTTGCCTGTTTGATTGTCTGATTTTCTTAAACTGTGATTTTGTAGCTTGCCCAGGTTGCTCTAGTTATTTGGATGGAGTGAAACTCACTTGTGACTTTCTGCATATTAACTCCAGTTGGTGATTTGGGGGGTCAAACCTTAAAAATTAGTGTTACTATTTGAATTCCAGTGCTCTGAGACACTATGAAATTCACACCCAATCTCAGGAAATTGTAAGAAAAATATCAAGCATGCAAATTTATCTATTCACAGTCTCTTTTGTTTCATGCCGTGTTCCTTTTTCATACCCAGTGTTGCCTTTGGGAATTCCAATTTACTTCTTTAGTATTTTTCTTTGTACTGACTTCTTTAACTGATTTGAATTTATAGCTTCCTTCTTTAAGCCAGCTTTTCTTTATATAAAGACATGACTCTTCCTGATCTTAAATCAGGGTCTTATGGTAATTCTCTTCTCTTTCAAACCCCTTTCTGGGCAACTCCATGCAATTACATACTTAGCACAATTTCTACTGAGAATTTTTTATAAGTTATGATTCAAATAATGCATGGCTCTACAGATATATAAGTATGTTGCTATGAATAATCCACACATATTTTCTCAATTGTTTTAAATTGAATTCTCTTGCATCCTTTTGCCAAGAATAACATCAAAAAATGTAATCTGCTCTAAGGAATTTCTATATATCTTGTTATATTTTCATATTTTTCTAAACTTTATAAATGTATCATGTGGTTGGGCACTGACTATTTGATGATTTATAGATTAAATTGTTTTTTATTTTCAGTATTATTGAGGTGATTACATATCTGATTTAACATTACAAGTCTAGATGTTTATTTCAACCATTAAATATACTTTAAATGTGGAATTGCTAAAATGAATATGAGAAGATGAAATCTTTTTTTCATTAGAGCTAAAATGTTGGTATGCTAGAGAGTTTATCCCATGATATGTATAACCCAGATTCTAAAATATAGTAGCAAGATTTAGAGATTAAAGTACACATTGTCAGTAGGGTTGCTTAAATATGTGATATACTTACATAATTTGGAATGAAAAAAAATAGGTTTGATTAGAAGAAAAAAATGCCATACAATTTTATTCAATAAAACACCACTTAGCCAATTCTTAATCTAATTAAATACTGAAATTCAAGTACTCAGTTCTTCTATATTTCTCATTATTACCTACTTCAGATACAAATGATCCAGGATCTTTAAGATTTGAAAACCATTTGATAAAAATTTGAAATTTTTCTACATTCTAATGTTTGAGCCTCACTGGTTACTATTCACACAGGCATTTGAAAAGTGTGCATGTGTGTTTTAATCACTTTATAGTCCTGAGTTAATCAGGGAGTAGGTTGTCTAGTATAGTTGCTATAGAATTTTTAATTCCTCAGTTTTCATAAGAGGGGAAACAAATCCCATTCCTCTATAGTGGATGAAATATTTTGAAATCAACAGCTCCTTAATAAAGCCTGGAATGAGCATTTCCATAGATTATTATCTTGGGAAATGTCCTAGCAAGAAAAATAAAAATTGTTGAAACATCTGGGTTCAGTTTTTGGTATAAGCAACCCAATGTTGTACACACAAGGAGCAAACCTTTCCAAAGAAAACACAACTGAAGCTGTCTGCTTTTATTAATGTGCTTCACTAGTGAATCTCCAGTGGTGATGGATCACTCTCATTTAAGGAATGATGTGCTGGAAAAATGCATTATTTTCAAGAGTAAGAGAGTGGATTAATGCAAGTGTGTGCTGAAAAAATTCAAAACTCTCCCATGATATATGCTGATTTTCGGGTGTTCCCCATTTGCACGGCTGTTTAAGCAAGCACTCTAAATGGAAATGCACTTGACATTTTTGTGACTGGATGTGATCAAACAACATTAGAATTTAGCTGATCTCTCAGAAAATGATCAAACCAATTTCTTCCTCATTTTCAATACTTGCATGAGGAAAAAAAAAAAACGAGTAAAAGACACATTAATAAAATAGGCCCTTTGAATGAAAAACCACCAGGGAAAAATGCAAGGAGGTTGATATCTTTCTTTTCCCCTTTACCTCCCTTCCTTCTGTCACCATAGTCTTGGGCTGCATGCATCACCAGAGAAGAATGTTGATCACCTGTTTCCAGGCCTTGGTAAAGCAGTTTAGGATAAATGTTCCATAAGGTACCTTGAGACTGAATTATGCTTTCTGCTAATGTTTATGTCACAAGGACTTGTTAATACAGAAATGTTCTTAAACACTCTGTAATAAATGATTCTGGCTTCGCAGTGCCTGGTAGTAGACGACTGAGCATTGAATTCTGCCAGGGAGGTAAGAGAGAGCGCAATGAGATGAACATGTCTGCCCCACAAGACCACCAGGCACATGTGCTTACTGGCTGGCTCTGTACATGTTAAGGTAGCACATGAAACAGGATGATGAGAATGGACATAATTATTAGACCTGTTGGTAGCTTTTACCCATAAGAAGATTCCTGTTGTTTTATTGAAAGGCCAGTTACTATTTTAAGCCATCTACCACCATAATAAATTATCACCAACTTAGTGACTTAAAACAACACGTATTTGTTACCTAGCAGTTTCTGTGGTCAGGAATCAGGGCCTGGCTTACCTGGGGCTCCTGCTTTAGGGTCTCTTACAAGGCTGCAGTCAAGGTGTCCATCTTGATGGGGATGGGGTCTCATCTGAGGCTGAACTGAGGGGGGATCCACTTCCAAGCTTACATGCCGTTGGCAGGATCCAGTTCCCTGCTGTTTGTTAGCTGGTGGTTTTGCTTAGTTCCTTTGCCATGCACCCTTTCCTTACGACAGTTTGTTTCATCAAGGCCAGCAAGAGAGGGAGAGAGCCAATAACATGAGTCTGCTAGAATGTGGAAAACCCAATCTCATACAATGTAATAATGGAATGGATATCCATCATCTTTGCTGAATTCTATTGTCTAGAAGGAAGTCACTGTTCCCTCCCAGACTCAAAGGGGAGGGCTCACACCAGGATGTGGACAGCAGGAGGCAGGGAACATGGGGCTGCCTGTCATAATTACTAAGCCCTAAAGTATTTCCCTAGGTTTAAGTCCAGTTGTGTCTAAATAGCTTCCTATTCCTGCAAAATTCTTTATAAATATTTCTGTGAAGAAGAATTTGTAGACTTGAGGAATTCTAAGTTATTCTAGACTTAATCAGTCTAGAAATCGTAGAGCAAATATATATTTTTAAACTTTCCCCACTCCTTGCCAGCTATATAAATAACATGGGGCAATTTTTAGCCTCCCATGCCTCAGTTTTCTACATACGAAATAGCAAAATCCTGGTTATCCTTTTTAATTTACAGATATGATCTTATAATTAAACAGTATAATCTAAAAGATAGTGCTTTGAACAAATATGTTTGTTGCCTATAACCATAATATATGCACAGTAACCTAAATTTCCCAGGTTTCACCAGCCCGAGGGCTCATGTGAAATAACTTGAATTGTTTTGATGCACAGCTCACAAGCTCACCTCCGAGATTTTCCTGAAATTTCCCCTCTGAGTTTTTCTGTGAGCATCCAGGGACCGTCTCTCACATTCTTATAAACATTCTCAGTCCACTGCCAAATGTCACCCACAATGTCTGACTTTTTCCTCTGCCTTAGCGTCCCTCTGTTGGGTCCTAGGAACCCGCCAGGTCTCCTGTCGTCTCTGGGAACTATGCCCTGGGGCTTCGAAGGTGGTGGACCTGTGTGTTGACTGTTTAAATGAGGCAAACATAGTACACATTGATCCTGTCAATAAAATTTGGAATTCATTGAAAAATAGACACAGGAACTCAATAAATATACACTAAAATATCAGCTTTAGTGTCAGTAGAGGTAGATTAGCAAACACAGGTTGGGTTTATGACTGTACATGGACTTCCTATTAGCCGTGGCTTGAGTTCTGATCTTGGGAAACTCCTTTGGGGAATACAGGGTAGGCAGGTCGTTTACGCAGATTAAGCTCCAAGGAAAAATCACAGTCTCCTACTCACTGAGCCCAGGGCATGGGATCACCCGTTGAGGAACCTGGACCGATGGGTGCCAGGTCCAAGCCAGTTAACTGAAAACCTGAAAACAATAATACATGGTCTGGTGCTGTTTACGGAGAATAATTTTTTTATTATCTCAATTGTAAGTGGTTTAATATGCCTCTCAGGAAGTTTGAGAAAATCACAACAGAGCTAAAGAAGAACAAGGACTAAGGAAAAGTGAGATGGTTGCAAACTATTTTGAGAATACCAGGTCTGACTCAGACAATGAAAAGAAATAAGAAGTGAACCTATTTTTTAAACGATATAAAAGAGAAAATCAGTTTCTCCTTGCCCCCATTAAATACACTAAATAGAAAAATATCTTAAACCTGTTTGAAGAGGCAACAAATAAAACCAGTTTAGAGACCTCTTACGTCCCACTCTGGTCTGCCTGTGTCTTATCAAGTTCTCAGGAAAGCGGACACTTTGGTTTTATTTATGGGCCACTCCACTTAGCTACACATCCATTGGGACAATCTTAATGACTGACTCTTTGCTCTTGCCTGCCAAAGAGTAAGAGTTGGTTAGTGCCTCTGAGTCTGAATTATTTCCCAGGAAATTTTTAGTCTCTCATAAATTAGTCTTCTCTGCTCTTCAAGTTTCCGAGTTATGACCAAGAATACTAGCAGCTTGGATTCAAGCATTGACTTCTATTTTACCCCCACAATTACTCTTTTCTGCCTCTCTTCAATATTAATTTGGAAATATGATGGTAGAAAGGAAACAGAAATTAAAAGTTAGGAGTAAAATATAGTCACTCAGCATTCTTTCTATGGATGAGGTTGGGGGAGAACTGAGATCCTGTCTGTCACTTTGATTAGATCATTTTGCCAGACTTACATGTAAACAGGTTGGGATTACCAGATGCTAAGAATTTGTCATAATTTGGCCTGTGATGTTCAGCCCCAGGTGTTTTGTTCGATGATTACACAATCACAAGGGCTCCACAGAGCTGAAGGCAGAATCTGATAACAGTATTTTCCTCTTATGTAGGGTGATCTGGCATTTGAAATTTAAAATGCATTATATTGCAGGTGTTGACCCAGCCCTTGCTAATGCAGAGAAGAGTGCACCCCCATGGCAGGAAAGAGAGCTGAAAATGTTTCCTGCTGTGCCTACAGCTCTGTCATCACTGTCCATTAGTCTCTGTAGATGGTTTTATTGGCTGCTTTGCTCCATAGCTCCTCTCAGAAACCACTCATTCATCCACCTGTCCATCACCCATCTTGAGTCCCATTGTGTCGTGACTAGATGGAAAATTGCTGCATAAAACACTTACTTTTAATATAGAACCAAAGCAAGACAATAAAGACAGTTTTGATCTTTCTCTAAAATTAACGGTGCTGATTTTAACCAGCCTCTACAACAGATGTTTTAGCAGCTAAGGATATTTACCCTAACAGTGTAACTCTTTGGATTGTAGTCCCGACTTGTACCTCTTCCCCAAATACTGGCAGGGCAATTATGACAAGAGCAAAGTCACACTAGAGTAAATAGGATGCTTTTTCTTAGGGTTTCAGAGTTTCCATATGAATGCTTGATTTTCTTGTTACCTAAAATCAAGCATTCATAACACTGACATGGGCCAGGATAGCATAAGACTCGGTCACAGACCATTTTTTATAAAATCACTCATGCTGTGTCTTTTTGATTGGATAAATGTAAATTGGACATTTACATGAGATTATTGAAAAAGAAAAAAGTAGATTTACAATAATATTAAAAGTTTATTTGTAGAAACCAAACAAAAAAAAGTTCTGAATTTTAATCCAGATTACAAATTAAATAATTACATTTGTGTGTTAATATTCTCTTTTTCTGCAAAGCCTTGTTTTCTGAAAAGGACTCAGATGAAGACAGCAGTCATCAGAGTTGTAGAACTTGCAATGACAGCCAGGATATCCGTGTCTAACCTAAGTAGTTCTTAGGTTAACTTTTTAGTCACTGCTGTCCTGTTTCATTGGCAATGCATAGAAACTTACTGGGTACATTGGATAATATATGCAGAGCACAACTCTGATTGCTGTGAGATTATTTATATATTCAAAATAGAAATAATACTTTGATTGAAATAGGTTTATAAATCCTGGGCCACTGTAAATTTTATAACAGGTCATATTTCCTTTGTTGCCACTAGGAACCCGAGAGCCCCCATTTAGCATCCAAAAAAGTCTTTATGATATGTATTTTTCAAGTTCACCTTAACATGAATGCATTATGTGTATGTGTGTGCTTATATTTGCCCCCGGCCACACACACACACACACACACACACACACGCACACACATTTTATGTGTTTTGCATACTAGAAATATGTTTTGGGTTTAAACTGGACAATAATTAATTAACTAATTAAAGACTGTGAGGTATACCAGCAGTTTAACTCCAGTGACCTTCCCATTTGGGTTGTCTCTGTGCTTCTGCCGTTGTTTGAAACCTGGTACTGGTGCTAGTTTAGCGTGCATGCTAAAAATGAGTCAGCTATTTCTTTGTTTTTTTCTCTTTTTTTTCCAAATCTTATGGGTTTGGTTTTGTTTAATAGATTCCTTCAAAAAGGTGGGACCTTGCCCTTGGTTTCTCATGAAGCCTTTTGTTAAGTTCAAGCCCAGCAATCACAAACGATGTAGAAAGTAACGGTGTGTGATAGACATCATTTGCTCTACTAAGGATTTCAGTAACACTTCAGTCTTTATATTCAGCAAATGAGAATGCCTTTAAAACCTCTCATCTGTATATCAAAGTGAGTAAAAAATAGAAAAGAATGGAGGCTACAACCGCAGAATTTGTAATAGAAATATAGAGAGCAAGATAGCATTAGTCTGTGAAAGAGAAATGCATTTTAATATTTTTGAGGAAAAAAGTCTCCAGATTATAATTTGCATCACGTATGTTTTGTACAGGCAATTTAAAAGCGTGTTTGGTGGTAAAGGTATTATGATCAGCCTGTGCGGGAGGGAAGGGAACGATCTGACTGCAGATGCTCTTTCCTCTCACCCTCCCCGCTGCCGCACACCAGGCTGGCCAGCCACCAAGTCCAAGTCCGAGGTTCCCGGTCCTCCCAGGCCCAGAACCAGCAGCGCTCTCCAGGTGAGCGCCTGCTATTCAGTCACTCTTCCGACCTAACACTCCCGGGCTCACTGCTGACAGCCTGGGTGCGCCCTGGGTCTCTCTCTAGTCACACACAGGGCTGTGTTGTGCTTAGATTTCAAAGACCTAATTAAAGTTCCTTAACTTTTTTTTTTATCAGTTGCAGATTTTTTTTCTAAACCACAAAGCTCATTAGAAAATAACTCACACAAGGAGGATTTTCACTAACTTGAGCTGTTTTTATTCTTCCCGTCAAAAACAAAGAGAAATAAAGAAATAAGGAACAGGACAAGGACACAAGCTGCTAGCCCATTGTCCCCGAAGTTAAAAGTTGCAGGTGAGACCTGTCTGTCCTCAAACACTCCACTGGATATGGAGGCCACCCAGTTACAAAGCGAGATCACTGAAAGATTCGAATATTCTCTTAGCTGTGCAGTGCTCAGCACCCAGTGAGTATCATGTCATGCTATCTCTACTTTTCTCTTAAGCCCTAGACCCATATTTCTGTTCTCTGGATTAAAGGGATCCAGAATATTTCACTGTGGCATAAAAATTATTTTGAGCTGAAGGCATTTGAGTTCCTGAAATCCATTATCTGTCTAAAAGCAAAGCCTCCCAAAAGAACTCAAAAGATTCAGTTGTCATAAACCCCCCTTTCAAACAGCAACCAGGGAAGATTGACTCCTACTACTAGAGACAAAAAGAAGTCAGGAACACATATAAACAGACATTGTCACAAAACTGTCACTTCTCCCATCTGTTCTCCTAAGGGCCCATTTGTCTTTCTAAAAAGTCACTTGTTTTCCCATAACTGTGCCCTTTCTTTCACTTCCCAACCTTCTATGAAGTCATTTTTTCCCCTATAAATGCTTTTCTCCTCCTCTCCTTCACCTATTAAGATGGTTTAGAAGCCCCAAATTCTAACCACCAATTTGGGTCACATTTCTTTGTGAACTCCCTCATGTACATATTTGATTAAAACCCATCTTTTCTCTTGCTAATCTGTCTGTTGTCAGTTTAATTCACAGGCCCCCAATTAAAGAACCTAAGAGGGCAGAGGAAAAGTTTTTCTCCTTGACAGGGTTTAATGGTTATGCTTAATTTTAGCAAATTTTCCTCTGTTAATTTTTTAGTGGTTTCCAGAGGTCAATGTATTATATAATTTAATATATATTTATAAAGATAAAGTTTAACCACATATACAGATATGTTTGCATAAATTTATTTCTTATAATATTCACATATATTTGTTCATATAAAACTATTTCTAAGGCACCCTTGAAACAAAAATGAGAAAAGTGTTGTGTTTGTTAAAAACTGTGGTCTCTGATACAAAGGAGATTTTTTCCCAAATCTTTTCAAACCGCAGAACCCAGCAATTCAAAAAGATTATATTATTTCAGATGCATAGAAAAACTTTAAATTCAAGTTCATATGATCAAAGAATTTTTGAGTTGTTACTTTCTTTCCTTATTTTTTCATTTAATGCCTAAGGCAAAGATAGAAACTTGGCCTTCTTTATTTATTTGTTTCTTATCATGTTTGTTTTAGAAGCTGGGTGGCTAATTTATGGATGATGATAAAAAACACAACATCCAGGCAACACCCAGCAAAGGGCCTGTGGATGTGAAAGCATGGAAATCTGGACTTAGGATGAAAAACATGACTGACATTGCACTATCTGAAGTATTTTTCATTCTGTAACAGGATGCTCTATAAGATTCTTCTGTTTTAGCAAAATGGATAATCATTTTATTTTCCCATATCATAGTGTTCATAATATTGCCATGTCACTTAACGTGGCATTCAAGCCTAATTATTTCTCCTCCTTTGCTCTTTTATACCTCTTCATAGTGCCTGTCGCATTGTATTATCATTACCTATATTTTGTTTGTTTTTCTCACTAAATTGATATTCTATCAAGACAGGAACATTTAATGTCTGCATCCCCAGAAACAAACACAAATTATATCTGTATGCCAGCACCTAACTCTTTCTTATGTTTAACACACAGAAGGAACCTATTTAATAATATATGTGTATTGAATAAACTTGTATCTGGAATGTCTCCTGTAATCTTTGTGCCTGCTTAGCTCTTATACTTTCATTAATATTAAGTTCAAAAATTGCCTTTGCAATGCCTTTCCTGGTCTCCCAGGCTGGAATAATCACACCTAATCTGTGCTGCTGGAGCAAACCACTAGTGTCACAGTTAAACGTGGTATTTTAAGTATTTGCTTCTATATCTCTTTACAGGTAAGAACTAGGTTTAATTCATTTTTATTGCTCAGAATCTAGTATTGTTTTTACCAAAAAAGAGTTGCTGAAGAAATGACTGTGCAATGAATAAAGGAACAACCTCCGTGGCAGAAACTATATAAGGTTTTATTTTCCTAGAGCATGGCTTGAATTGTGTCCCCCAAAATAATATGTTGATGTCCTGTACCTCAGAATGTGACCTTATTTGGAAATAAGGTTGTTGCAGCTTTAATTAGTCAACATAAGTTCACACTGGAGTGGGGTGAGCCCTTGATCCTATATGACTGGTGTCCAGAAGTGGCAGGACTTAATCATTTGTTGAGTAAAGGAGGTAAGGGAGAGGAAGAAAGCAAGGACAATTCCAAATTTTCTGACTTGGGTAACTGGATTGTGGTGAGCCATGACTAGGAGTGCCCACAAATAGCTCCTAAAGGACATAATGGAAAACACCTCTGGCCTGGTAGCAGAAGCATAGATCAAGGAAGATTGCTCAAGTGCTAGCACAGCAAGAATGTCAAGGCTTGGAGGCCTAGGTAACAGTGGCCCTGTCTAGTATTATTTAATAATAATTTCTTTCAGGGTGCTAAAGTAGCAATAGGTAAAAAGCTAGTGAGCCCAGAGCTCTGTTATTCTCTGACCTGGCAGAATCTCCCTCTCTACAGGAGGTGAAGAACACCAAGTTTTGAGTGCTCCTTCTCATGAGAAAAGGGAAGAAATAGAATCATGTCCACCACCTGCATGCTTTTCACCTCCTGTTGTTGCCTCATGAATAGACCAGAGAAAAGTACCCTTGTGCCAAGGTCAAGTCATTACTATCTCTAATGTTTCAGCGATTACCGGACTTTATAATCTGGCCTATCTCATGGATGGATAATGATGTCATTGTCAGGTTGGTGAGTAATAAAGAAGGAGCATATTTGTGTGTGTGTGTGGGAAAAGGTGAGAGAGAGGTTGGGATCTCTACAAAGAGATTTCCTGGGACTGTAATTCAAGTTTAAAACCTGGAGCTAGAGCTCAAAAATGAGGCCTGGCTTCAACCATAGATACGGATGCCATCAGGGAAAATGGGAGATTCCAAGAAGAAGAGGTTAACATAAAGAAGAGTCAGAGATTAATTTTAGGAAACATCAGAATTCAACCTACGAGTGGAGGAAGAACTTCCCGGAAGAGGAGACCAAGATGGAGCTGCCTGCAAGGAAGGAAAGCAAGGAGAGGGTGAATCTTGGAACCCACAGAAGAGATATTTACAGAGTTTCCCAGAGGCCAGCTGAGGTAAGGAATAAAAACTCTCCATTGGATTTAGCAACTGGGAGGTCATAGATGATGTCAGCTGTAATCACTTCTAAAGTGAGACACCGAGTGGGCTAATTAAATGGCACTGGACACAGTGAGTGTATAGCTGTCTCCTGAAGTGTAGGCTTTTCAGGGAAGGAGAGATTGGGTGATGTCTAGAGGAGACTGAAGAAGATCTGTTAGAAGTGGCAGAGACTGTAGAATGTTTATATGGTGAGGAGAGAAGCAAGTCTGAAGAGACATCGTTTGAATAGACTATAGATGGGATATACTAGTCCATTTTCTGTTGCTTATAACAAAAGAACCAAAACTGGGTAATGTATACGGAAAAGTAATTTATTTATTTATTTATTTCTTACAGTTATGGAGGCTGAGAAGTCCAAGGTTGAGGGCCAGCATCTGGTGAGGGCCTTCTTGCTGGTGGGTGACTCTGTAGAGTCCTGAGGCAGTGCAGAGCATCACATGGTGAGGGGGTGAGTGTCCTAGCTCAGGTCTCTCCTCCTCGTCTTGTAAAGCCACCAGTCCCACTCCCAGGATGACTCATTAATCCATTCAACCTTTAATCCGTTAACCTTTGAGTGGATTGATCCATTCATCACCCAATCACCTCTTAAAGGCCTCACCTCTCAATACTGCCACATTGGGGAGTAAGTTTTAACATGAGTTTTGGAGGTAACAGGTATTCAGACCATCGAGCTATAGAGTAAGGCATTGGAGAAAGCAAATGGTCACATCATTCTACAGTCTGGATTTCACCTGGTGATTTTGTGGAAGAATATTTGCACCAGGGGTCAAAGTCACTGCTGGGAGAATGGTTTAAATGATGGAACACCAAGTCTACACTAGCAGGAATTGAAATCAGGAGGAGTCTATCTAATTAAAATGATCCTTCATCCTCACAAATGCTGGGAGGCAAAAGTGAGAAAATGATATTGCGGCACATAGTGTATATTTCCTTAACCTTAGTTCTCTTCTTTTCTGTATGTTCAGGAAAAGATATAAGAATATGAGATCCCCAAATCTGTCAGAATCAGAGAGCTCATTACCAGCTCTAAGCAAACTCATCTCAAATAGGACACTGTAGACACTGGACAGGTGCGACTCAACAAAGGCAAATCAGTAATTCAGTCTTCACGCACTGTAATAAAGGGAAGAGCTGGAGGAAATCCGTGGCACAATGGCGTGTGATTCAGACCCCTTATCAAGGGCTCATGAAATGCTGTACTTGTGACTTCTCTCTGAATAGATGCTATAAATGCTAGACTCTTAGGAGAGAAAGAAGTGCTAGAAATATATCTAGTGATCTCTGAGACAAACAGAGCACACCGACTCTGCTCCTGATTTCGGCCTCATTCCTGTTTCAAGGCAGATGCCACTAAATATGGACCCATTCACAGCCCACAAGGCACTCCTGGGATCGTGTATGTATTTTAAAATATGCTTTCATTTTTTTCGCTTATCTTTACATTTCATACTTTTATTTTTTTCTTTACACTTTTTCAAAAGGCTTTGAAGAAGGAGTCTTTGCTGAAGGGATCTAGATTTCAAATAATTCCTCTTTATCCTCCTTCAGTTGGGTGTCACCTTCCTTTCTGTGGCAGTCCCGTCCCAGACCTCTTGGTGACTTGCCTTGTTTCTGTCCATGAGCCTTGCCCTTTGCACTTTTCAGGACATCATTAGTCATGTCAAAGATTTTATATAGAATGATAAAGAAAAAGGTTATTTGAAGAGTTTGGGGTTCAGCATTATTATTTATTTTTAAAAATTTTTTTTGGCCTCAGCAACTACCCCTTGGTCATGAGGACATCAAAAGACCTTCATTAAGACCTAAGAAAGGAAAAGCTGGGGAAAGTTAATTACCTGGAGCCAAAAGTCCTATTTTCCCTTTAAAACCCAGGGCTGCGCTTTCAAGGCAATCAAGTGGAGTGTTATTTGGCAAACAGTCAGCCTTTCTCGAAATGCTGAGTGCAATCAGATGCTCCTCCTGCCTGTCATTAAAGACAAATTGTTTGTAAATGGTTTACATTTGAGTATGGTACTGTGTCCTCAGCCTTTATCATAATTTTATTTCCAGTATAGAAGCAAATATTCTAAACTAAGAAATGAGAGCTTATTACAAGGCTAATTGTTTGATAACGAATTACTGCTGCTCTTAAGAAAACTTGCACTATTTGCTTATTAGTTTGCCCTCATTTTCTTTAGAGGTTTTGACATTTGCAATTCAAATATACCCAGAAGAAGTCTTCTGTGAAAAGAATCATCCATCCTATGATAGTGGCTAATTTTGTTCCTAATTGGGGCTGTGAAGCATTCAAAGAAAAAACTCTCAACCCCGTCCAAAATTCACCGGCTGGAAAGAAACCCAGCTGTCATTAGGGTTGTCAATGCTCCCTGGTGACAGATAAGAATGAATACAGCATTTCTGACTTTTAGGGGATGTTTTGAGACTGATGTCATCAGCTTCTCTTATGCTTCATAGCAATTTACTTCATTATCTTATAATCTAATTATTTTAATGCATATGATTCAGTCACCAGTTACCCTAAATAAAACTAGGAAGTACAGACAAACAGGAACTAGATTCAGGCTGTTTATACCAGTTTAGACTCTCCCAGGTCTTTCAAATGATAGTATTTTAAATTGCTACTTGTGTCTATTTCATCTTAATTACTGAAGAATTATGAACAAAATAATATGGACAGAGCATGTTGTAGAGCATGTTTTTAAGTGTGATTATCATTAAAATGGGATGTTCCAAGGTGCAGATATCAAATCTATTATAGGGATATTAGTAGAACCCAAATGCACATTTCTCCATTGTCTTTCCCACAAAACTTCTATTTCATAATAAATAATAAACTATAAACAATAATTTTGCCATTAGTTATTTAGTGCTTACTCCATGTTAGGAAATGTGCTAACCCCTTTTATATATTTTCCATTTAATTTTTATAATAACCTATGAAATGGATATTATTCTTTTATAGATGAAGAAACTGAGCCTTGGAGACATTATTTTCCCTTGACCTACAGCTAGTAAGTGGTCCCCGGCAATGAGAACTAAATAGCTATTTCTTGTCCTAAAGGAAGTTATCACTGTTGTAAAAGTTCTTTCTATCAGATGTGCCTAAATTTAAGTTATAGTCTGATAGTGCGATACCCAATGAATATTTAGTGGTTTGCATCTGAGTAATCAGTTTTAATTTCTATTTTTAAATTTTTAGAGTTTGATCATTTAGTGATTAGCTATGCATATTTCCTCTTCTGCGCGAATTGTCCAAATTTTACTGATCTCATAATTATTTTTATATTTTATACACACACACACACACACCCCTGAATGGGCATTTGCTTTTAATGCTGTGTGCTCCTTTTGTAGAAAGCAGAGATATTTTTAATACTAGTAACATTTATCTGTATTTATCTTTATGATTTTTCTCAATCACTTATACTTCTAGAGTTCTTAACCTGTCCTATAATTTTCGGTTAACTTATATTTTCTTATGATGTGATAGGGTTTGAATTTTTCCAATTAGTTCTTTATTAATACATGCAGAATTTATGTAAGAATTTACTAAGTGGTATGAGCTACCACACATACACATATTTTACCTCCTCTCTACCCAAACCACTACCGCCAAATAGCTAGCCAAATACCATTGATAAAAATGGGTGAGGGAGAATTGGAGAGCTGGTAGAATTCCTAAGGAGACGGTGAAAGGCAATAGAGAATTCAGGGAAGTTGGGGGAAAAGCAATAAATATATCAGTCTAATGCTATCTCCTCACCTTTTGCCCAGTATAACACAGATCCTTAAAAGGATTGATTTGATGATTTCACAAATGCTTCTCATTTCTTAATCAATTTCAGTGCTTGTAATATGACAGTAAGACATAAAAAAAACCATAATAAAAATCAGCAGCAGTGGTGGATAAAAACTAGGCCTCCACTTCTGGGAAGTTGGAGTGGAAAAAGACAGACGGGATAGGGACCTGGGAAACCACACAGTGGTGAGTGCCCTCGTTTTTCCTTTTGCTTCTCATATCCCAGACTTGGAGCAGAAGATGCTGGCATCCCAGAAATACCTGCGCCATAAAAGGGACCTTAGCAAATTTAACAGAACTGAAATCACACAGAGTATGTTCTCTGACCACAGTGAAATCAAACCGGAAATCAATAAAGGTAAAAGAAAAATCTCCAAACACTTGGAAACTAAACAACATACTTCTAAATAATCCATGAGTCAAAGATGAAGTCTAAGGGACATAAACAATACGTGGAACTATTAACAAATGAAAATTAGAAGCAACACATTAAATTTTGTGACACAACTAAAGCAATATTATGTCATACATATACATATATATGTATGTATATATGTTTTTATTCACGGTTCCCGGCTCATAACTCCCGTAGGCCTTGTTACAGTCTCTTGTTATAACATTGGGGCACGGTAGGCCTCAGAGGCAGCTTCAGGAAACAGAATCTCTCTCTCTCTCTGACATTCCTGTGCTTTCCTTTCACCAGCCCAGGGCGGGGCTTCAGTGTGATTGTGAGTCATAAGGCCCCCATTTCAGAAAGGGTCCTCCCCATACATGAAGGAAGGAATGCTTGGCTGCTCGGAGAGGCCAAGAAGAATCTGAACAGACAGGCGTTGCTGGGTTTCCCCACTCGTCCCATTAGTATCAGATCACGTCCTTTTTGTCCAATGACATTTCTACACAGTGGTCAACCATGCCTATCCAGGGAAATCTCCACAAGGCTCAAGAGGAGTGGGTTCTGACATAGCTTAACACGTGGAAGTTCCACCAACGTCCTCGTACCTCGTCCTGTGCATCTCTTCATCTGTACCCTTCGTGATACCCTTTATAATAAACCAGTAAGTGTAATTTTCCCAGAGTTCTGTGAGCTGCTCTAAGCAAATTAATCTAACCTAAGGAGGAGGTCGTGGCATCCCTGGTTTACAGCCAGTTGATCAGGAGCACAGGTAGCTGTACATGAATCTACAATTATCTCAGACTAATAGATTTAATTTTAAAAAAGGCCTTAACTTGTTACTCCACCAGAAGATGCGTCTTGGACAGGGCTTGCCTTTGAAGATACACAGTGATGAATTTCTCTTATAATTTCCAAATTAAAATTAACATTTTAGCTTAACAAATATTTATTGAGTGCTTATTACAGTCTAAACATAGTGCTGGTTACATGGTTCAGTGGGATAATGAATGCAAAGTTGTATTCTAGGAAATTGCAGTCTGTGGAGAGAGACAGATGTGCACGGTAACTATATTCTAAGGCAAGTAATAGCAAGTGTGACAGTTGCAATCAGAAGGAAACATAATGAAATAGCATGAAGGGGATAGATTGTCTACACCTGTGGGTTAGAAATGTCATAGGAATTGGGTGTGGAGGAGCATAGATGGTGTGACCTGAACAAGCTTAAAAAGATAGGAAGGACTTCCTTAATTAATTAGATAAATATTTACACATTGTTAGGCTGATTGGCTAATACATGCTTCTGAGAAAATGTGGATTGTGCTGAAATTCTTGTATGGTGTTTAATATTTGCCAGTTTCTATTCACCGCGACAAGTGACATGTGCCATGATGGCAATACGCTATAAATCCCCTTCTCATTCTTGGAGAAGGAGAGCTGGCAGCCTCTTTTCATGTGCAACTTTCAGGGTAAATGTAGTGTCCAAAAACCATGTTAGTGACTGTCCTGCAATCAGATATCCAGGTGGTCAATTAGGACAAGGAGCCAAGCAGAAAGTAACAATCAAGGCTTTGCTGGCGTACTGCCGCAGTGCAAACAGGGCACGCAGGGAGGCCTGGCTCCCTGGTGTTTCATTTTTCCCGTGGAATGGGCACAGGGCAGGGGCAAGTGGAGGCAGCATAGATGGGGGCAATCAGATCACTGCTGAGGAGCCCCAAGCAAAAGCTTCCTTTCCTTTCATGGACCTGGGGCCCTGGGAGGGAGAGGGGGGTAGGGCTGGCCTTGGAAAAGCATCAAAGTGGATAAAAGCAGGCAAGGGTCCTCGCCGCCTCCCACCCCCATTAAGGAGACCCCGGATGGAGGAGCCTGGGCGAGGAATGAGGACACGTGCATGAGCGTGTGAGCAGGTGCACTGACGGGGACTGAGGCTTTGACCGTAACTCCCTCCAGAAAACTGTGATGCTCTGGCCGTGGTGTGGGGAGGCAGTTGTCCCTTCTGAGGCCGTCAGACAAAGCCTTGTAATTGCCTGCAGTTGGGCCTGAGAGATCACACAGGGGATTTTGGCCAAGAGCTAGAGCCCTCAGTGGCCAGGCAGCGTTTTGACTTCAGAAAAATCCCTTTGAGTCTTGTAGTTACATCTGTAAGGTTTTAGTGAATCATTCAAGTAGTAGAAAAACACTGTCATTTAATATTTCTAGTGTCAAATAATATGCTAGGTCTGGGCAGGATTAGGAATTTTTTCATTGATTTTATTTTTCCAGCAATGTATTAAGTAATTTAGAATCTAATTTGAATAAACAGGTAAGCATTGAATCACATCAGAAATTCCAGTCTTCCAAACCATCCTGGCAGAATAACAGTGGCCACTGGAAGTTGTCATACCCAGGACACTCAAGGTGCCTCCTGGCCTTTCTCTGACACGTTTCAGTTTTGGTGCACCATGGACATTTCTAATTCGGACACTTACAGTGTGGACAACACAATAATTGCAGGTGATGTGCATTACTTTAGTGTTCTTGTTTTCAAGAAACTGAATTTATAGCCGGAAGCTTATATAAAACTGGTCATAAAAATACTTCTGTAGCACCCACACACAGCCTAATAATCACGGCTAGTACCAGTTGCTTATTATTAACAGTAGGCACCAGGAACTTAATTTTAGAAATAAGAACTAGATAATACTCAAATGTGAGAATACTGTTTTTTCCCCTGGTACACCTCATGTATGTGCTCAATAAATGTGTGTTGGGGTGCAGGAAATTCTACCCCCAAATGTGGCACCTTGGTATACTGAGTATTTTATGCTGAAAGAAATTGAGAAAACTGCAGAAGCAGGAAGGTCGCACCGACCTTCTCCCACCCCCTCTCCTGAAGCAGCCCATTGAAACTAGGATTTTTTCACCACCCTTCCTCCCCTAAAGCAGGCAATAGAAAATAGAATCCCCCTGGCTCCTTCCCTGAAGCAGACCATAAAGCCCCGGAAAGTCACTCTCTGACCTTCTCCCCCTTCCCTGAAGGTCCTCATGGGACAAGTGCCCTGCCCAATACCATGAAGGAGGGACTGTCACACAGAGAGGCCAAGAAGAATCTGAACAAACAAGCCTTCCTAAACCCCCTCCCAGTCTATTAGTGTGAGATCAGACCCTTTTGTCCAATCATATGTCTGCATGACTGCCCATAAAAATACATTTTCCCTGGGTTGTCATGTCTTCCTTTCTGAGGGCTCCTGTGTCACACAGAATTTATATTAGATACATTTGTATGCTTTTTTCTTGTTAGTCTTTTTGTGATAGGGGTCTCAGCCATGAACCTTGTGATGGGTAATGAAGAGATATTACATTTTCACCCTTATAGTTCAATGAATGAGAAAAAACATGGTAACATTTTCCATAGAGTCAATGATACACTTGACATTGAAGGTGAGATGCAGACTTATCCTCTCTCCTCTCTCCCACCAGTTCTGGCTTTGGTCTCTGACCCTTGTTTGCCCTTATAAGACAAGGCATAATAAATAATCTCTCTTCCACCTGTAGTCTTCTATGTAATTTTAAATAGTTTTAATTTATCATGGAAGACACCTCTAATTTCTTAATATATAAGCTCTGTGTGTGAATAGTATTGACCTTACTAAACATTATGGACAAAATATCTGGTATGTAGTAGATACTGAATAATTTGAAAGATCAATTTTAGATACATGCTATATTTCCAATATACAATATATTTTTGACATTTCAAATACTGTATTTTCAAATCTCCACCCAAGTATTTTTTTCCCCATATGTTCATGTTAATCTTAAAGGAATTGTTATTGTTTTAAAGAAAATTCAAGGAATTGTTATTTTGGTAAATATATATTAATTGATGAGTCTATAATCATATTAGTCCTTTGATAAGCATGTTATATTGTGAGATTAATCATACCTCCCTATTCGCAAGCTGGCTTCTGCATATCCAACCTATTAACAAATACATATGCATAAGTGAAATGTTAAAAGGATATAAAATTATGTGATTTTGTCATATTTATCCTCAGGGCTCTTTGAGCCAAGTGCACATTTGAATGTCTTAGAATGTCTTGAATTTTCTGGAAAAAGAGGAAGAGAAAAAAATTAAATGTGGGTGATGTTTTGGTTGGTGATATAAATTAAACCTTAAAATACCACAAGAAACACTTTTGTCCACATCCTTATTTGACCGTTGTGTAACATTTATGCTTTTTCGTTTCTCGGGATTATTGTGGTTTTAAACATAAAAATACTTAGTTTTATTTTTTTTACTTTTTATTGTACCTAGAGTCTGATAGAAAGTGCATATCTATGTATGTATGTATATATGTCTCTCTCTAATATCTCTCTATATATTCACACATACACACATGTATATAAAATGTATACACATACACACACACACACGCGCACACACACAAATATCTCACAGCGCCTTTCTCCTAATATATGTGGTTTAAACGAGCTTTAAAATTGAAAGAATGTCCCTTTGGCACATTTGTGCTGGAAATTCTACTTTTTAACTGTTGCTTTCCATGTCCAGTCCTAGGGTCTCTCTGCTGTCAGCCTTCAAACTGACTTCAGATCATGCATGACTTCTGACTGCAGAAAACTGGGAAATAGACTCATGGATGAGTACACATGACGGAGCATGGTAAATGTCTAATCAATCACTTGTATTTCCATAGTCCTACTTCCAAGCACATAGTAAAGACTAAGAGGGCAGTAATGATAATTAAAGAACCTTTATAATAGGAGGCATCTTTTTAGTGTTTTGGTTTTTATGGATTTAGTTTTGTTTTCATTTTTGGATTATATAGAAATACTGATTTCCTTTCCTTTAGATATATAACCAGGGATTGCTGGATCATATGGTAGCTTTTAGTTTTTTGAGGAATCTCCATACTGTTTTCCATGATGAGTGTACTAATTTCCCACCAAGGGTGTACAAGCAATCTCCTTTCTCTTCATCTTCACCACTGCTTGTTATTTTTTTTGCCTTTTTGATAATAGCTATTCTAACTGGGGTGAAATGATACGTCATTGTGGTTTTGACTTGCATTTCCATGATGATTAGAGATGCTGAGCATTTTTTTCATATACCTATTGGCCATTTGTATGTCTTCTTTTGAAAAATATCTATTATGGTCTTTTTACTCATTTTTCTTTTTCTGAGACAACTGGAGTACAGTGGCATCATAATAGCTCACTGCAACCTCAAACTTCTGGGCTCAAACAATCCTCTTGCCTCAGTCTTCTAAGTAGTTGAGACTACAGGCACATGCCACCTTGCCCAGCTAATTTTATTTTTTATTTTTTGTAGACATGGAATCTGACTATGTTGCTCAGGCTGGTCTTGAACTCTTGACCTCAAGTGATGCTGCCACTTTGGCCTCCCAAAGTGCTAGGATTACAAATGTGAGCCACTGTGCCTAGCATTTTTGGATTATTTGTTTTTTCCACCTCCTACCCCACCCCCCGAGTGTCCTCTGATCACTCTAACCTGTCTTCAGCAAGAATCCTCTTTAGTCAGTTTAGCCAGAATCACCCTATACCCATGAGGTTTCCTTTTAGCAATTTTCCATCCACTGACCCCCACCATGTTTCTTGGCTATGAATGCCCATTTTCCCAGGCTGTATTTGGAACTGAACTGAGTTCTACACTGAAATATTTTGTCCCCTGTAGTCATAGTCCTGAATTAAAATCTGTTTTCACCACTCTACAAAAATGTTGATGATTCCTGATATGAACCTCAGGCATGCTAGACTGAAGATGAAAGGTCATAATCATTCCTTAATATCACAAAAAAATTAAGCACAGGCTAGGGAAACTCCTATTTTATTCAAAGAACAGGAAAAACTAGGCATTAAAATAATTTTAAAAGATGCTAATGAGAGGTAATCTGCATATTTCTTTCAGCTAGTAAAATAGCATTTTAAAACTAATTACAATCTGGCAAGAAGTAGGTACTCTTTCTCTGGGATGTAAATTGATCAGCTACAATTTTTGCTGTCAAAGGCACCACATTCATAAGCTTTAGTCCTCATTTCAGAGGCAGAGACCTTTCTTTTGTAGTGTAATCTTTAGACAAGAAGATTCATGCCTATAAACATATGCACAATAACAAAGCTGCCCAGGAAAGATGAAATAGAACGTTGGCAGAGCACAGTGTTGCTTCTGCCATGGCTGTGCCAGCTACATGATACCTACTGGAATCCTTGGCTAAGACACTATTTCAATTCAGAGGAATTGAATACCAGTGAGGCTTCATGTTCTCGTTTAAAACTGGCAGTGCTGAGTTAAAGTCAAATAAAAGTCAGAGCTCTAGAAAAGTAGAAGAGTAAATTATTTCTGTTCCAAGCTAATGCTAAGGACAGACAAATTCAGGTCAAATTTAACCTGAGTTTAAACTAAATAGGATGTCATATATGTTTTCATTTGATAAGAATATACTACTGATGAGGAAATTTATTATTATTATTATTATGTTACTATGAAAGTACTGATTTTCAATTATTTTAGGCAACTACACTTCATGGCATAAAGGGAATATAGTGTCACTCTCCGATTTTTCAGCCAGACAAAAAATTGTGGATTGTGTATCTGGTGCTATGGAGAAGATACATTCTGGTCTGTTCAAGCCATAGTTCTTACAGAGCGTGGAATGGAACTGTACTCCCTTCTCTGTTTGAACAGTTGAAGGTCAGAAATTCACCTGGAAGCTGGGGTGTTTTTGTAATAAATCTCCAGGAGTGCACTGTTTGAATATTCCAATGACTGCCCGAGAGTCTCTGTTTTCATGTGGCAATGGCAACAGGTCTGATGGAAAGCAGCAGATAGCCTCGTGGTGTGTCAAGGTGGCACCAGCGTCCAATGAAATTGACTTCCTGCTGGAAGATGTCACTTAATATGGCATTATCTAGACTACCCACCTAAACCCAGTTGACTTACCATCTGCTCCACAGTGAAACTGGCACGGTTGCTAAGAGGAAGCATACTGCCATCCTATATAATGGCCTTTGGGATGGAAAACCAATTGACCATGATAAGTTATGTTGATTAATTGTTGATGTTAAAATCAAGATTGCAGGCCAAAAGGAAAACCATTGTAAGAATCTTAATTGTGAATTTATTTTTCATTCCAAATTTTTAGTCTAAAAATGATTTCAGGTTGTCTGCTAAGGTGATATATTTTTAGAATTCACATTTACAGTAAAATAATTTTACTTATACATATTTGTCACTAATAAATCACGTTTATGAAATCATTAATTACATGCTGCCAGGTCTTGAGACAGAATATTAATTTTATAGTTTTCTACACACTACACACACACGCACACACACACACAAACACATTTGTGCTTGCACTTTCCATACTATCGCTTATCCGAACTCTCTAAGATGTCATCCTGACAGTCCATTGTTTCTCTTCTAAAAGAAAATGATCCCTGGAGCGACACTCATTAACTCACATCACTGTACTCCGCTCAATACAGCTCCCTTTCAGAGGGCTCACCATGTCGGAAGTAGCATAGCACTAGCAACAGAATGGGCTTTGTGACTATCATTCTTACTTGGTGCTACATAGAATGATCTCCATGAACTTCTCAGGCTGTACATTGATGACACTAAGACTCTGCAGCCATCAGAGTTGCAGTTTTTCTCAGCAGATGTTCTTTAACCACCTCTCTATGATGAGCCATTGCATCAATGTTCTTCCTATAGTTCATAATTTGTTTATAGTTATGTGCATCTTACAGTTTAAGCCTATGCCTATCTTATAGTTTAAGCTTGCGCTCATATTACAGTGCACAGAGAGATCAGTTTCTCTTTTGCCTGTCCCATTTAAAATTGGTCGTACTGGTTTTTAAACAAATTTTGTAACGAATCCCTGTTTCATCTAAATGATAGGTGGACCGTGTTTGGGCTCGGGGTGGCTCTACTGTGCAAGCAGAGCAGGTCAGGTATGGGGGGCAGGTGCACTAGTGAACCCCACAATGAGACGGCTGTAATGATGAGATACGTTATGGACTTGTTGGCTTCCACACCACAATTGTGGGAAACACTGAGAGCAATTAGATTTGACACTGATGCCCCTTTCTACTCAAAGCTCTGGGGGGAGGGATCCCTCCACCGCCGACTCTTTTCCAAACAAGACCCTTAACCATTTGTCTAAAATGCCTGGCTTCTTAAAGAGTGAAAGGATCCAAATTAAACCTAAGTAAGGGACGATGTTGATTCTGATATGTAGCTTTAATCTAGGAAAGAAGGCAAATGGCATCTGGAAAGGATTGTAAGATGATCCTTGAAAACACTTCTGCACTTTCTCTTTCCAATCTGCAGATAGAAAATTATAAAACGTAAGGAAGACAAACTGTGTGGGCAATTTATCAAGTTGCTCTTCTGGTTTTATCAGTGCCTTTGAACCTGGTGTTGCTGCCATCTGGGGAGTGTGAAATCTTCCACGCTTGTTTTATCTTTATAAATACACAGTTGCTTTTATTTCTTTTTATTACAGAAGGTTTTACACATACATATTTGACTATCTACATATGTAATATAGACATAGGATGGAGGCAAAACATAACAGGAAAACATCTCTGGTAATTTCTGAAGTTATACACATAGTAAGTTTATTCCAATTTCAATTTAGGCATGACGGTGAAGGTGATGTGAATTATTTTGAACATTGAAAATGTACTTTATTAATTCCAGCTCTTAAACATGTAAGGAATATCTATCCCAAAAGCAAATTACTAAAAATCTTAAGAATTATTTCATTTTGTTGTTTGCTTGTTAAGATTCCCTACCTAGCAGAAATCATATTGTATAAATAGTTGAAAGATGATACAAATATTTTTTAATATGCTTTTTCTTAATCTCTTTTTAAAAAAAATCCACCATGTCATTTCCATTGGTCAAATTCTTTGAATGTTATTTTTCCTCTCTGTGCTTCTATTTTTTTACATCCTTCTATTTTATTAAGTTAAATCCAATTTAAAAATATTTATTGTTTTTTGAACATATTTGGGACAAAGTATATAATAATTAAAAGTCTTTAAGACCACCTGACCTCTGCTGAAATTAGCCTCTATCTTATCATTCAAAAAGAACCCAAGTCAATCTAATTTATTGCACCTTCAAGATGATTTTAGGAAAAGATACCAAGACAAGAAGCAGTATTAATGCTCAGCTTGGTTCTCCTCTCTAGCGTGGGATCCCTGATGGCAGACGTAGTCTTCTTCATATTCTCCCCAAGGCAGGCACTACAAATGAAACTTTTGATTTGTGCCCCAGGCAGGAATGCTTACCTTCCCTATCTTTACCTGTTTTATTACATTCATTGGTTTAGGTTTGGCTGCATTATTTTTTTCATGGCAGTAATATAAACAGAATAGGTGTTTATTACTTTCTTACACAAAATAAGCCATCTTTGATTGTAACTTTCTGCTATTTCTGCTCCTAGACTGATGACACCATCTTAGTGTTACCACATGAATTTCAGACCCAAAGAGGGAGAAAACAAAGGGAAAACGGGATTCTTTTCCAGAAAAATTATGTCTTATAAAGTAACTTTCATGGAAGTTCTATAGTCTTCAAGTTCATCTTACATCTGACTGGCCAAAACTTAGACATGTGACCACACCTTGCTAAAGGGAGGCTGGGAAATGGAATCTTTTATTCTAGGTGGCAATATGTTCTAGACATTTTCATGATGCTACTGAGGTAGGTGCCTAATACTCTGTATCACAGTTGTTGGTCCTCTACAATTCTGCCTCTTAGGAAAAATCTTCTACTGTTTCCCACATTGTAGATTTCTATAACATCTACACTTGGAATCAGTTATTTTGCATGTAGCAAAACACTGACAAACGTTGCTATTCATATGATTCGTTTATGAGTGCCTTGTCTGCTAACAGTGACATACTCAGTTCTTTGAAAGGAGGTTCATATCTTAAGCTTCTTTTTTTTTCCCCTCATTCCTCTATGTTGATAGAATCTTTTCAGGTAAACGTAAGAAGAGATCACCCTGGTGATCTGATTGGCTTCAGCAAGCATTTAATAACTACCACTCTCCTCAAACGATACCCAAAGAAGTAAAATTCCTATTGAATTAGGTGCCCTCACAAATGAACTCCTTTCCCTCCCTGCTTGCTGCAGAAGCTTGAAGTAAAAACAGTGTCAGAATATGTCTACATGCAATTTCAAAGACCTCAAGTGGGTTAGATACTTTGAGAACATATGCAAATCTAGGGGGTTGCTACAATTTATACTTATCTTGAGAAGTCTGTTGAGAATTGTAGTTTATACAGAGAAACTCCTAAGAAGATCAAAACTAATATTTGTTTCTTTCTTCCTACATCAGTTCTAAGAAAATCCAGATCCTCGAAGTTGTCCTTGCCAGTAGTACTCCTTCATTTAATCCTCACAGGTAAGTGGAAAAGGTGGAAAATATTCATATTAACAGTCAAATTTCTCAATGACAGAAAGTATTCAGAACTATTACATTGCAGAAATAATTGAACTAACTACCCACAAGAGGAACTATGCAAATTTTATAAAAGAGCTATTTTTACACATATCTTTCAACTCAGTTTACATGCTGAGGAATTGATATCATTAAACCTGAAGGAAATCCATAACTTTATAGTACACTAGAATTCCGAAGTCCACTTCTTGGGCCTCCGATGTCCTCTAAAATCCTAACTCCTGAGGCTTAATGGGTAGCTGCACTGTAAATACTGCCACTTGTCCATTGTATTAATTTTGTAAAGTCAGAAAATCTGTCCTTTGTGGATTAGAAACAAGTGGACACAAGCTTACAATCTTTGCAGAAGCATCAATTTTATCATGTGCAGCTGTGAAAGCAGGTTGGGTGCATTTAATTGGGTTATTTGCACCATGTTGCTGAACCAAATGGATGCTCATTTCCACATTCCGCTTGATTATTTCTGTAGATCTGCATAGATGTCTGGGCTGAATTAAATATGTAGCATACAGAGCAGATCTGTGTACTTTAAAATGTAAATTTTTATTCCTTACTCAGAATGAGTCTGTTATCTAAGAAGACATGAAGTTGATATTTATCATGTGGACTGAGATAAAATTTATGTGTATTCCCTTAATATATAAACTATGGAAAGTCAAAATGTGCGTAAGACATCATTTTTGTTCTTGGTTAGATTTATTTGACCATGTTTTGCTTTTGCTACTCTGTTTTTTTGTCGTTTTTTATTTTTACATTCTAATGTGTGCCAATATGTGTGCCAATAAAGGGAGGTACAGACCCTCTTAGTTGCCTATCTTGTATCTGTCACCATTTTTTTTTTTTTTCTGTTACAACACTCCAGTTTTGTTCATATATGCACCTCTTCTCCATGTTGAGGGGAAGCTGATTTGGCCACCAGAGCCTGGTTTATCTAAGCCAATACATGCATGACATTGCTCTGGTGACATTACTTGTCCAGAGGTGGGCATATGACCTAAGTTTGCTTTGTTTTACTCCATGATTGGGGAACAGTTTTCTCCATCTCTTTCAAAATATGTGAAAAAAGAAGGACAATAATTTACTTGATGTCGTCAACAATTGTAGACCCTGAGGGCCCAAATTAAGGAAAAGCTGATAGATAAAAGATGACAAACAGAGGGATTTTAAAAACTTGGGTTCTTGATGACATCACTGAGCTAATCAGTCAGCCTGGGAACCTTCCTTACTTCTGAGCATCTTGTTATGTGAGATGATAAATATCCTAATTGTTTAAGTTAGTTTGAATCATTTTCTCTACCTTGCATTCAAAAATAATTGTTTCTTTTAAAAGAGTAATAACATGAATAAATGCTTATCATAATTACATGAGAAAATACTGAAAAATAAATAGAAGAAAATAAAAAGAACTGTAACAGCAACAACATTGAGGTGGTAAGAGAAGTTTTTTAGCTTTTGCACACATAGGATATATCTTTTGTATATGTGATTTAAAGGGCTATATTTTTATACATTTATCAATTAATTTTATTGGTTTTCTTCTGTTTATGTCTTTTGCCCATTTTTTTCTAATGGATATTTCAGTGTTTCTTCTTCTGATTTATAGGTTTTAAAAATATTCTGAAAATAATTATTCAATAAATATTTATTAATCACCTACTATATGTAGACATTTTTCTGGGCCTGTGGGTGTAATAGTAAGTGAAAACAGGTAATGTCCTGAGTTCATACAGTTTGAATGAGCTTAGAGTTCAGGGAAGAGCCACATTTATAAAATAATCATGAAAATGAATGCATTGTTACAAGCTAATTGTGAAGGAAAGACACATGATGTTAAAAGTGCTTCTACAAGGAAACACTACCTATTAATCAGTCATGGGGTGTTTTGGTGAAGTAACCAGTGAGTGAAGATTTGAAGAATGGGCCGGGCGCGGTGGCTCACACCTGTAATCCTAGCACTCTGGGAAGCTGAGGTGGGAGGATCACTTGAGGTCAGGAGTTCGAGACCAGCCTGAGCAAGAGCAAGACCCCATCTCTACTAAAAATAGAGAGAAATTTGCCGGACAACTAAAAATATATATAGAAAAAATTAGCCAGACATGGTGGCGCATGCCTGTAGTCCCAGCTACTCAGGAGGCTGAGGCAGGAGGATTGCTTGAGCCCAGGAGCTGGTTGCTGTGAGCTAGGCTGACGCCACGGCACTCTAGCCTGGGCAACAGAGTGACACTCTGTCTTAAAAAAAAAAAAAAAAAAAAGATCTGAAGAGTGATTCACACAGTGGGTAGGCAAGAGTATCTTCAAGTCCCTGTGGTTGCAGGGCTCCTGGAACCTTTGAGCAACTGAAACACAGTTACTAAGATTGGGTCACAAAAAAGAACAATAGACTAGGAGAAGCAGGCAGGTTTGATCATGCAGGGCTTAGAAGACAGCTTGTCTTTAATACATAATCAATGGAGAACAATTAAGTTTGAGTTTAGAGGTAGGGGCAGGGATAAGATTATGTTTTGAAAAACGATTCTGGTAGAAGCTGTATTGGAGGAAGGAAAGTGTAAGTAGGAGAGAAACTGAAGATGAAAAGAGATCGGATTTGATCAGTATTAATAATCGAGAGTTAAGATGGGTGCTAAGTTGGTGGAAAGGGATTACTGATAATGCTGGGGTTTTGTCTGATGAAAGGGATCATGGTGCATTTTCCCAGTAGCCCAATGCATCAACCTTTTCCTTTTAATCTTTTTACGTTACTTCTGTGCTTCTCAAATGTAATGACAGAGCTAGTTCTTTATATGTTCTTATTACATATTATTTTCATTCATAAAGTCTTAAACCTTTATGTCTCAAAATCAGGTTTATATTAAGAGGCAAGGCTGCACTTCAAAAAATAAAATTCATAATTGTTTTGTTTGATTATACTAATTGCAAAAGATTTTAAAATTACAAAAGTACAAAAAATATAAATTCTTAATTCCTTATCTAAAAGACTATTATGCTGTTTTTTTCAAATCTATTTCTACAAAATAGAATGTTTTAGAAAAGTAAAACCTGTAATATATTCTTTTTTATTTTTAAATTTTCACTAAATTTTATATTGTAATTTTTCATAGCACTGCTCTTTAAAATGTTATGTTTATTACTTGTGTACCTCCGTCGTAAGAATATACCCCAAACTATTACTTTATTTAGCCATTGCCATCATAAATTATATTGTATTGAATATCTTTAAACAAAAATATTTGAATACTTCTTTTGAGTTACTGGGTTCAGAAGATTTTTATGTGCACAGCATAATATGTTGATTTTTACATATTAAAAATGCACCCATTAGTTGTGAGTTTACCCACCCCTGCAACCCACACCACCACCTGACTGGCACCCGAGGAATATTACTTCCATGTGAGCACCTAAGTGTTGATCAGTTAGTACCAATTTGATGGTGAGTACATGTGGTGCTTGTTTTTCCATTCTTTTGATACTTCACTTAGAAGGATGGGCTCCAGCTCTATCCAGGATAATACAAGAGGTGCTAGTTCTTTGTTTCTTGTAGCTGAGTAGTAAGTACTCCATGGTATACATATACCTTATTTTACTAATCCAATCATGTATTGATGGGCACTTGAGTTCTTTCCACATCTTTGCAATTGCAAAATGGCTAAGAATATTGAGAATGCCGACTTACAAATCCCATCTGTACCTTTTATCACATGAATAATTTCTAGTAAATAGCCTTGTTTTTCCCAAGTTTCCTCATCTATAATATAAAGATGACAATATTTCAAAGTTTTATTTTGAACACTAAATGAGTAAGGCATTTAGAAGAATGCCCACATAATAGCATGTGTTCAATAAATATCAGCTAACAAAGTTGGTAGAGGTAGTATTAGATGTATGGGGTAGAACCAGCTTCAAACTTAGAAGTTGTCTCACAGTAGTATTCTTTCTAGTAAATAAAGCTAAATAAAAATACAAATGCAGAGATCATGCTAAATAATTTGTTCTATGAGCTCAATATTCTCATGTAAAAGAGAGATAATGAATGTTTAGCATTTTGCACAGTAATTGGCACATAAGTATTATCGTTATTATAAGGGCAATTTAGCTAAATTAAGAACTTCATTATTTTAAGGGTAAAGCATTTATATGCATACAGTATGTTGTTAGAGTGACCATAGCAAGCTATAAACTAGCCAGAGATTGACTACATGTTTCTACTGGCAATGGACAATTCTTTTCAAAGCACAGCTTTTTGTCTCCCCTTAAGAGCTATTCAACCTAGATTTCCTCTGTGTGTCCATATGGACAATGGTATTTTGCATGTTACTCATCTGATCAGGAAACAGTGTCATTTTCAGAGATTGGAGATGACTGTGCTGTCTGGCCAGGGTTGGTTGTTGCTCCCCCATGTTCATCAGTAAGCGTGGCAACAGGGGATTCTGCACACAGTGGCACCTGTGTATTCAAAAGCTTTTACTCCCCTTTGCTCAGCGCTTGGAAACGTGTCCAAGCTCTAAGAGTCATATAGCAGCTGGGTGGGAGGAGAAGGTAAAAGTCAGGCCAGGAAAATTCTCCCAGACCACTTGAAGATGAATTTCTAAACACATCACCTGACCTGAAAACGTTCTACCTGAAATGAATGCATGTACTACCTAATATAAATGAATGTACAGTGAAGCAAATGTTTTTTATAGTGTAATAAAATTAAATAGAAGAATGTGAATAGTCCTACTTATGCTGTCATCTCAAATATTTGGCAGTGATAATTATAGTTAGTTGAACTAGAACCTGACATTTGGGAAGGTTTCTGCCATAATCATCATTGTGTGTGTGTGTGTGTGCGCTTGTGTGTGTGGTCAAATATATGGCCATTTCACGTGAACAACACCTTTCCCCTCCCTCCCTCGTCCCCACTCCCTCTCATTGCTCTCTTTCCCCTTTCTTTGGTTAGCATTTCAAGTTGATTTTCTTTTTTTTTGCTGTTTGTTTGTTTGTTCGGTACTGAGGTATTCTGTCCTTTATGGTAATTTATTTAAAATGTACTGTTGGATACCCTGTTAATAGTGAATGAATGCATTCAATTTAAATTAATAAAAATGGAAGTTCAAATAGGAAAAAGCTGAAAATTTGGGGTTTTTTTTTTTTTTTGAAATACACAAGCTAACATTTCTTAGAACTCATATTCTCTTGACATACCACTATAATATCTTCCCGTTACTCATTCTCCTCGGTCAAAAATAATTTATTCAATAAACCCTTCTGCAAATGCAAAGTTGGCCTCAACTACTTAGTGAGTTTGTCTTAAATTTAGTTACTTCTTGTGCTCTTTAGAATGTCTTTTGTTAAAACAGTTTTAATCGTGAGGAAATTGGGTGAACTCATGACTAGCACTCTCTAGAGAATGGTCTTAAATGTCTGGCATCGTATTTCCCAAGCAGTCTTTCTGCCTCAGAAAATGATTTATTAACCAGGGTTCAGCTGCCTTTTGCTTTTGTTGTCGATGACAAAAGGCATGTTTAAGCATGTTAAATTGGCTTAACATAGTGGATGGAAATGATGGTTTACCATAAGAGAATTTGCTGCCAATGCATATTTCTTCTTTTTGTTGCATACAAGAGACAGTTAATCTGACCTCAAAGAAAAGAAACATATGCTCCCCCAGATAAGGTTCTAGAGATGAATGAGTCTGTCTGCTATATGGCATTTTTTGGTTAGGGAGAAAAGAGGGGAAAAGGAGGGTGGAAAATAAGCAGAAAATGAGACTCACTGAAAGCTTAATTCCAAAGGGGAAAAGTGAAGTAAAACAGAGAAATGACACGTAAGATGGAATGGAAGTGGGGAGAATGGCTGGGGAATGTAAAATAACACAGGTACCCTGGCCGTCAGCAGTCTCTGTGGGGTCACACTTGCTATATGTCCCTTAGCAAATGATTTTGGAATGTTAAACAGTCAATGAGCTTGCTCTAATGAATTAGGCTGTCAAAAATAAAAATAAGCTCAATTTTGGGACTATGGTCCATCAATTATATGATTCTAACAGGCACAAACATCATCCAGGTTCTAGCTGGGGCTCTGTCTATACAAGTGAATGAATTGAATTAAGACTGCAGGGTTCTTAGGCCAGTTTGGTGTGGTTCCTGTAGCTGGATGTGGTGGTTTCACCTCACTCATAGCACTAGGACAGTTCAGGACGGCTGTCTGAGAGCTCCACAACTCTACCACACTGCCTCATTGTGTGCCTGCGTGTATCACTCTTACCCTTTCCCACTCTCTTCCATTCCACCTTATTTTCTGAACTGCTTATTTTTGTTCTGGTAGAAATACTTAATGCTAGTTAAATCTTTCAGCATTACTTGATTAATTGAATACCACTGTATTCTTTTTTGATTTATTTTATTATTTATTTATTTATTTATTTTGTCATGAGAAGAGAGAGAGATTTTATGCATGATCACAAACTTCATGTTCTCAGCCTGAGAAGTACATGGCCATACATTGAGTTTATTGGGGAATAGAGAATTAGTTATCAAAAAGTGATAGGACTTATAGGAAGGAATAGAAATACCCCTGTATGGTTGAGCTGTGGTCCAAAGTGGGAAAAATCCAAATTACAGAGCCAAGGGGATATAGGAAACTCTGGGACAATCCTGGTGACTCCTGAATCTAAGGGGACTGACTTTGTTTTATTTCAGCATATTACGGGGGTAAAAATGTTTAGGTTACATGTATTGCCTTTGCCCCACCCAAGTCAGAGCTTCAAGGGTGTCCATCCCCCAGATGGTGTGCACCGCACCCATTGGGTGTGTATATACCTTCCCCTCTCCCCCACCTGCCTGACACCCAATGAATGTTATTACTATATTGTACACGTAAGTGTTGACCAGTTAATACCAATTTAATGGTGAGTACATGTGGTGCTTGTTTTTCCTTTCTTGTGATACTTCACTTAGCAGAATGGGTTCCAGCTGTATCCAGGATACTATAAGAGGTGCTAGATCACCAGTGTTTTTTGTGGCTGAGTACAACTCCATGGTATACATACACCATATTTTATGAATCCACTCACTGATTGATGGGCACTTGGGTTCTTTCCACATCTTTGCAGTTGTGAATTGTGCTGATATAAACATTCAAGTGCAGATGTCTTTTTTGTAGAAAGTCTTTTGTTCCTTTGGGTGGATGCCCATACCACTGTATTCTTATTGATCCTTTTATTTTCAAGATTCTTCCCTTACCTGATTCCCTTTTTTCCCTTTCTGATCACCTCTTACTTTCTTTCTCCTACCTTGCCTTCCCTCTCTAAACATTTATAAACCAATGATGTCAATGAGAAAAATGCTCTTTGTCCAGATAGATTTAGAAAATACTGCAAATTATAACCTCATCTGGAAGATTCACACCATTGGATTATTCCCGAAGTCCTAGAATAAAGAAAATGATTTAAATGTGTTTAACTCAACATCTAGCACTATTTTAAACTCCCTTCTTGGTTTCTGTTTGTAGTTGTGCTTTAAAAGAATATGTGTTTGCAAATAACTCCAAGTTCTATATAACAAGCCCCATTTTCTGTCTCAAGCATCAATTCAACATCTCCAGTTACCTGTTGGATATATTGGTCTGAAGATGCCAGAACTTTGAATTCAATATTTTCAAATAAAAACTTACCATTTGCCCCCTTAATGAAAATAGTTATCAATTGGCTTCCGTGTGCCAGACACAGCTGGGTACTCAGGATACAGCAAAACCAGGACGTTGTTTCTGTGGTGGAGACAAGTAAACAGAAAGTGGGGAAGGGTTGAGATCGATGAAAAAAATGGGAGACTGGAGAGCTAAACTGAGATCAAATCATGAAAATCGTTGAATGCTATTCCATGGTGTTTGAAGTTTTTCTTGACAGCAAATGGAAGTCACTGAAGGTTGTAAGGTAAGCAGTGATCTGATTTCCATTTTAAGATCATCGTGACTCCAGGATGAGGCGTACATTAAAGCAAGGCAAGACGAGATTGACGTTACCATAAACCAATGAGGTAACTTTATGGAACTTACCAGAATCTGTCTCACATTATTGTTTGGTGTGAGTACTTTGCTATTTTTTTCCTACTAAATAGTGAGGTCCTTAAGGACAATAACTTTATCTTGTTTATCCTTGTATACTTACCCATTCTTAGCACATTTCTTTGCACATAATACATGTCTTCTTAATGTTTGCTGAGTGAGTAAATAAATATAAACTGTTTAAAACATTTTATAGAGTACAGTCTTCAAAGGACTGATAAGCAAAAAAACTTAAAGAAAGCAGTTAATGAGAACCAGGAAAAATAGGGAATTAGTGATGGGTGAAATACAATCATAAAGAAAGAAAATAAAATTTGATGATAGGAATTGCCTATTTAGGAGACATATTAGTTCAAAGGATTGGTAATTTAATACAAAGACTTTCACTTCTAAGTCACAGAACTCCAGGCCTTCCATCATCAGTGTAAATTACACACACACACACACACACACACACACACGCACATACAAACACACACACAAAAGCTTATTAAGAACTAGAATATGCAGTAAAATCATATGGGCAGAATAGTCCCAATTTGATCACTGTTCAGCGACTACACCTGTGGTGAATTTCAGCCCAGGGTTCAGGAAATGAATAAACGGGAGCCTTAAAATGGTGATGATTCCCTTTCACACCCATAGAGTCTGAGGTTGGGTGAATGTTTTGACATCCATCAGTTACTATGTTATTGAATGATAACCTTTTGGCTAAGAGTCTGGAACTATTGTTCATTCTTAGTGACCTGGAAAGAACTCTTCATGGTTTTAGTAAAAATTAAGAAAATACAGCTTAGCATCAAAAAAGTTTGGCTTTATTGTGCATTTATTATGTGCCAGGCTACATGTTATCCTGTAAGAGTCATTTCTACCTACCTGTTATTACTCCCACAGTAGAGACAGTAAAATTGAAGCTCACAGGAGTTAAATAACAGTATTAACTGGCTCTGTCTAGCTGACTTCAAAGCTTGTGCTCTTGTACTCTGTATTTCAAGCTTCTCAATTTTATTTCAAAGAAGAGAAAATGATTGGTTTTCTCATGAGCTCAGGGGTGCCTGGGAATTCTCTTGGCCTCAGTTTGATTTAAAACTGCTAAAAAGCCATTCACTTCAACTGTGTTTATTAGAAGTTCTGCTCAGCTAGTCAACATGCCAATACAATTGAAAGATCCAGTTTTATTAGAAAATACTATTTCCTTTGGTTATATATTCATCTGTATCAAAGATATTATCTTCCTGATATCAAGAAGAATGATTTGCTCCACAAAAACTGGGTGTGATGAAAAATCCATGTTACAATAGCAGAAATTCACAGGTTTGGGAATGACCATACCAAAAAAAAAAAAAAGAAATAAAAAAGAAAAACGTAGGAATATTGCTAATAGCCATTAAAATCAAGGTGCAGAAATCTCCAATGGTGATAACAACAAATAGCTAATATTTGTCCCTGTGTTTGAGGAGTACCCTATGCAAAGCCAGAATTAATGTTTTATGTCTTCTAAACAATTCTTTTAAAAATTTTATTTTTAGCTTTTAAAATATGGTCTTGGCCTCTGGGTGGATAAAGCATGGTTTTGTGTACTGTGCCTAAAAGGAAACAAACACATTGTTTTGAAGTGTCAGCAGGAATGTATGTCCAGACTGCAAGTGAGTCACTCCTGTGAGGAGCAGAGGAGTGAAACAGCCCCAAACTGACTCATTAAAACCAACCTCATCTAGTATCACAACCCGTACCCTAGGAAAATCTATGGTATCTATTCTGTGGGCAAGAAATAACTATGTCATATTTTAAAGAAAAATCATTGATCCTACAGTTTTTTTTTCAACCTTGAAACACACAATAAACTACAGAAAAGAGCAAAGGAAGCTGTTCTGATTATTTGCCCTGAGACAGGGGTTGGAAAGGCCTAGACCTAATAAGCAGGCTGTTTTGGGAAAGCTATGACTATTTTAATTTCAAAGAGGTGTGAATAGATGCTCAACCTTGAATAGCTTGAACAATACCCTGCAGAACTTCTAGATGCCCAGGGAGCACACACAGAAGACTCAATGAACAGGGCCTTTCAGTACAGACAGCTCATACGTTTTCTCTTAAGTTTTCTTCTGAAGCTGAAGCCTGAAGTAGGCTAAAAATAGACAATTCTTACCTTGGTGACATTTGCAGACAGCAACAGTGATATTATGAATAGAGCTCATTCTGAAAACGATCAGAAACCAAGCCTTTTACTTTTAATTGGGAAACATTTATATAGGCAGAAGCTATGTTGAATTAATATATACAGCAAGGACTAAATCTTTTTTAAATACAATCCTGGCCAGAATTGTCCCTTTGCAGAGGTGTTGTAGGGGACTTTACTTCCATGGGCCATAAAATTTTCTACCTTCAGCCTATTCAAAAAAGTTTTATGTTCTTTTTAATGAGGTACCAGGAATTTTTGTTTCCATGATTAGAGAAATGGCTTCTATATCTATGGAAGTATATTTCACTCATATTGACCTACAGTTGATCCCTTTACTTTGCTGATTGAGGAAGATGATGCAAGACAAGAGATACCTTCTTGGGCTTCAGATGTTGAATGAAAGAAGATGATAAGGAGTAGGGAAAAGCATGTGAAGATAAAGGCCAGCTACTTAATATGGGGGCAAGAGACGCATCTCTCATGTTTGCAGAAGCAATTCGCACGAAGAGTCTGACTTAGGTGAGCAAGGCAGGGCCACCAGAATGGTGACTTGATGAAAGAGCCAAAGTTCAAACTTATTTTGCCCGATGTTCACACAAGTCAGGCTTTCTTCTTTGGACATATTTTAATAATGTCAGGACTGTAGGAATAAAGTCATGTCGGCTTAATCTCTAAGCAGACTGTTCCCCATGACAACATCAACAGGTACTCCCTAGGAGAAGGAAGACGATGGTGACAGTCATGTGAGACTAAATACAACCCCATACCCAAAATACAAGTTACTCCATAGACACTGAAAACAATGGCCATTTCTCTTGTAATAGTCCATTAGAATTCAGTGGAAAAGAAATATTTCTGCTCTATTTTAAGAAACTACTACTATCAGATCAACCAAACAGTTTGAACTAGTAAGATTGTACTAGTCTGACAGTTTCTTTTTGTTTTAATATTAAGGGGGGAAAAGAATACCTTTTATTTTTTATTTTAGAAGCAATCACAAGAAAGTATATGCATAGAATTGGCCCAGAATCTTGTTATATTCAAACGTGAACATTGATCTTGTTCTCAGTCATTTGCTTGGCTTAGATTTGGGAAAGCTTCTCTGTAATTCAGGTTAATCGATCCTCAAAAAAAAAAAATTAAACATTTTTAACCTCCAAGTTGCCTTTGCTGAAGCTTGTTGCTCAGTAGACCTCCCAGCTGGTTCGTCTGGCTCGGTGACAAGGCATGTCAGATTCTATCAGTCAGGATGCTCCACATGACATCGCGGATCCGAGAAGAGTGTGGACAATGAAAGGCGATGGTGTCACCTCACAATATGAGGTCTCAGCTGGGGCAGTTCTCAGAAACTCTAATCTATTATTATTATACAAGGAACATGATTGGAGATGAAAAGTTCAGGTTGCTGGATTCCTTGAATTAATTTGATTTAAAATTTTATCTCAAAAAAAGTTAGAACACGTAGGAGTAAGCAAAGATTACAAAGTTGGGTCCAGAGATCTCAGTTAGTTTGGAGATAGATTATAGAATTCTCCCACTAAAACTTAGCTCAGGTTTCATCTCATGGGACACTTGCTAAATTCTTTGACTTATTTAAACATTATTTAAATATATATATTTCAAGTTAGTTAGGAAAATGTATCTTAGTTTTTCAACTGACGATTCTAAATGTTACTTAAATCTACATACTACTTTTCAGAAATAAATGCCTTTGGTTTTGCATTGTTTTGTTTTATTATAGGTATCAAAGATCACCTATGATCTTCACAATAACTGTTTATGTGATATTTCAGATGGAGGAAATAGATCTGGCTTGGTTAAGAGGCAGATTCAAAAAATAATAATAATGAAAAGAAAGAAAAAGAAAAGCAGATTCAGATTTAAAGAGAACAGAGATCCAGTTAGTAAAATGAGGAATAAAACTATAGAATGTTAGAATTGGAAGTTTTCTTAGGAATCATGCAATTTCTTAAGTTTATAGATTTAGAATACTATTTCCACAAGATGTTCTGAAAAAAATAGTCCTATTACCAAAGAAATGTGAGTGATGGTGTGCTCTATACCCTCATCTGGAGAGGTTCAATGTATTTATGTTAAAGACATAACAAACACTTATTAACTTGTTTATTCATTGCTTCCCCCCAGCTACATGAGTTGTAGATTAGGTTGCGTAGAGTAATGATGAGGTCATACCATTCGGTGTTGTAGAATCTAGGTTCAGATTCTAATTTGCCAATTACTAGTGCTGTAAGTTTGTGCGATTTGATCTTTAGAGCTAGTTTTCCTATTTGTGAACCATAGATTAAAATATTATTCCTCCTCATCTTACGAGTTGTTGGAGATAAACTCCCAAAAATATCATTTATGAAGGGCTTGCTTTATCTTGGACATATTTCCAAGTGTTTTACTTGCATTAAAGTAAGCATGTGTTAATGAAAATGCTATAGAAATTATAAAGCAATATGCAAGTATTAGTTAATATTATCAGTTGGTTTATGAGTAGTTAATTAAATATCTGTGTGATCAATGCCTAGTAATTATGTAGAGTAGGAAAAGAGGATATATTCAGTTCTATGTAGTTTTTAACTCTTAAAAACGTTTAAAAATTTGTTCTAATATCAAATTTCAAACAAAGAATCTGCGTTCATTTTGCCTGCACTTTACTGGGATATCTCTTTTTATAGCTCAGACATTCAGGATGTCTGTCCTTAGGCAACTATAGATGTAGACTGGTCAGGACTACATAAAACATTTGTGAATGAGCCCAGTATAAATTAGAATATGTATTATCTGATTTTTCATATGAGCAAAGTAAGATTCAGACAGGCCAACCAACAGAAAGTTATAGAGCGAGGAAATGACCCTAAGTTTTCAAATTCAAAGTCTAAGCTATCTTTTACTACATTTCAAGTATGAAGAAGAAAAGATAATTTAATAGACAGTTTCTAGGGCTCAAGCTCTAGCAGATGAATTTAAGAGTTAATCTAATTTACTTTTTAAAATGATCCCTGGGCATATATTATAGATTAAAAAGATAAATATATTCCAATAAGTTTTATGTTATTCAAATTACAGATCACCCTTAACTTATGATGAGGTTACATCCTGGTAAACTCATGATAAGTTGAAAATATTGCAAGTAGAAAACTCATTTAATACACCTAGCCTATCAAATATCATAGCTTAGCCTAGTGTACCTTAAGTGTGCTCAAAACACTCGTATTAGCCTACAGTTAAGCAAAGTCATCTAACACAAAGCCGATTTTATAATAAAGTGTTAAATATCTCATGTAATTTACTGAGTACTGCACTGAAAGTGAAAAACAGAATGGTTGTATGAGTACTTGAAGTACTCATACGATGTCTGCTGAATATATATCACTTTTGCAATATTGTAAAGTAGAAAAATCATAAGTCTAACCATTGTAAATTGGGGACTGTCTGTAGTTTATTTTTTAGAGTAGTTTCAGATTCACAGCAAAATTGAGAGGAAGGTACAGAGACTTTCCACATACTCCCTGCCTGCACACATACATAGCCTTGCCGCTTATCAACATCCCCAGCCAGAGTGGTACGTATGTTACAATCGCTGAGCCTACACTGACACAAAATTACCCAAAGTCCATAGTTTACATTAGGGTTCCCTCTTGGTGGTGTACATTCATTCTATGGGTTGGGATAAAGATACAATGATGTGCCCACCACTGTAAAATCATACAGAATAGTTTCACTGCCCTAAAAATTCTCTGTGCTCCACCTGTTTATCGCTTTCTCTCTCCTAATGATTTGCAACCACTGATCTTTTTAGTGTCCCCATAGTTTTGCCTTTTCAAGAGTGTCCTGTAGTTGGAATCACTGGAATCACACAGTATGTAGCCTCTTTCGATTGGCTTCTTTCACGTAGTAATATGCACTTAAGTTTCCTCCACATCTCTTCATGGCTTGATAGCTCATGTATATATGAGTGCTGGATAATAGTCCATTGTCTGGATATACCACTGTTTATCCATTCACCTACTGAGAACACTTAGTTACTTCTAAGTTTTGGCAATTATGAATGAAATTGCTATAAACATCTGTGTGCAGGTTTTTGCATGGAAATAAGTTTTCAACTTCTTGGGTAAATGCCAAGGAGCACGATTGCTGGATCATATGGTAAGAGCATGTTTATTTTGTAAGAAACTACTCTGTCTTTAGGATTGTACCTACAAGGTTATCACCAAATGCAAGATCATGTAGCTTTTCTTTTAAGTTATCTTCTAGGAGCTTTCTGGTTTGTGTTTTGCATTTAAGTCAGTGCTCCATTTTGAGTTAATTTTTGTGAAGGATATAAGGTATGGATCTAGATTCATTGTTTTACATGTGGATGTCCAGTTATATTCCAGTATCATTGTTGAAAAGACTATCTTTGCTTCATTCTATTGCCTTTGCCTCTCTGTCAAAGATCAGTCAACATATATTATGTGTATCTATTTCTGGGCTCTCAAGTCTTTTCCATTGATTTATTTGTCCATTTCTTCACCAATACCACAGTGTCTTGATCGTTGCAACTTTAAAGTATGACACTCCTAAAGTTAGGCAGTGTCATAATGTAGCTTCATAGTAAGCCTTGAAGTCAGGTAGTGTTAGTCCTCCAACTTTGTTCTTCTCCTACCATATTGTGTTGGATATTCTGAGCTTTTTGCCTCTCCATATAAACTTTGGAATAAGCACTTTTATATCCACATACTAACTTGCTGGGGTTTTGTTTGGGATTGCATTGAATCTAGAGATGAAATTGGAAAGAACTGACATCTTGACAATTTTGAGTTTTCCTGCTCATGAACATGGACTCTCTCTCCATTTATGTAGCTATTTTGCAATTTCTTTCATCAGTTTTTTCTTTTTTTTTGTAGTTTTCCTCATACAGGTCTTGTACATATTTTGATGATTGATTTTAAATTCTTATTATTTTCTAATAGATATAATCAGCGCTATAAATTTCCTTCTAAGCACTGCTTTGCTAACCCCCACAAATCTAGGTAAATTATGTTTTAATTTCATTCAGTTCAAAATAATTTTAAATTTCTTTTGAAATTGTTTTTGACCAACATGTAATTTAAAAATGTGTTTTTAAATCTTCAAATGTTTTAGATTTTTTTTCCAACTACTTTTGTATTCTTGATTTCTAGTTTAATTTCATTGTGGTCTAAAAGCAATTATTATATGGTTTCTATTCTTTTAAATTTTTAAGTTGTGTTTTATGTCTCAGAATGTTGTCTGTTTTGGTGAATATTCCATATAAGCTGAGAAAAATGTGGAATCTGCTATTGCTGGATGAAGTTGCCTATAAATATCAATTATATCCAGTTAATTGATGGTATTACTGCATTCGACTATGCCCTTACTGATTTTCTGCCTGTTGGATCTATCCCTTTCTGATAGAGGGATGTTGAAATTTCCAATGATAATAATGGATTCATCTATTTTTCCTTGAAGTTCTATCAGTCCTGGCCTCAGATAATTTAATGCTCTGTTGGTAGACATGTTCACATTCTTGGAGACTTCATCGTCACTTTTCATTACGTAATTCCCTTCTTTATACCTGGTAACTTTGCTTGCTCTGTAGTCTGTATTTCTTAATTAATATAGCTACTCCCACTTTCTTTTGACTAATGGTAGCATGATATATCTTTCCCCATCCTTTTACTTTTAATCTATATGTGCCTTTTTATTTGAAGTTGGATTTTTGCAGGCAACATATAGCTGAGTCTTGGTTTTTGGTACACTCTGACAATCTGTCTTTTAATTGGTACATTTGATGTTTGATATTTAAAGTGATTATTGATATAGTTGTTTTAATGTCTACCATATTTGTTACTGCTTTCTATTTGTTGCCCATGTTCTTTGTTTCTATTACTGTTTTCCACTCTTTTTCTGCCTGTTGTGGTTAAAAGTGATCATTTTATATGGATCCATTTTCTCTCCTTTCTTAGCATATCACTTTATACCTTTTTTACTCCTTATAGCAATTGCCCTAGAGTTTACAATATACATTTACAACTAGTCCAAGCCCACTTTCTTTTTTTTTATTTCAGCATATTACAGGGGTACAAATGTTTAGGTTACATGTATTGCCTTTGCCCCACCCAAGTCAGAACTTCAAGCGTGTCCAAGTCTGCTTTCAAATTACACTCTACCACTTCACAGGTAGTGGGAGTACCATATAATAACAAAATAATCCTAATTCTCCCTCCCATTTTTGTATTATTGCTATCATTCATTTCACCTTTACATAAGCATAAAAATATAGACACATATGCATACATAATTGAATACATTGTTGCTATTGTTATTTTGAATAAACTCTTAACTGCTAGATCAATTAAGAATAAGAAAAGTAAAAGTTTTTATTTATCTTCATTTATTTCTTCTTCAGTGCTCTTCCTTTCTTTATGTAGATGTGAGTTTCTGAGCTACATTCATTTCCCTATTTTCCTTCTCTCTAAAGAGCTTCTTTTAACATTTTTTCAAGACCAGTCTACTGACAACAAATTCCCTTCAATTTTTGTTTGTCTGAAAAGATCTTTATTTCTCCATCACTTTTGAAGGACAATTTTTCAGAGTACAGTATTCTAAGATAGTGGATTTTTTTCTCTCTACACTTAAATATTTCACTCCACTCTCCTCTTGCTTGCATAGTTTCTGATGAGAAGTCAGCTAAAATTCTTATTTTTACTCCTCAATAGATAAACTGTTTTTTTCCTCTGGCTTCCATCAGGATTTTTTATAGTAATAGTAGCTTTTTCACATTTATCCTGCTTAGTGTTTTCTGAGCTTCCTGGATCTGTGATTTGGTGTCAGAGATTAATTTGAGGAAATTCTCAGTCATTATTATTTCAAATATTCTGTTTCTCTCTTTGTTCTCCATTGGATATTTACATATCTGTATGTTATACCTTTTGCAGTCATCCCATATTTCTTAGATATCTGCTATTGGTTTTCAGTCTTTTTTCACTTTGCTTTTCAGTTTTGGAGCTTTCTATTGAAATATTCTCAAGCATAAAGATTCTTCTCTCAGCTGTTTCCTATCTACTAACGAGCCCAAAGGCATCCTTCATTGCCGATACAGTGATTTTGATCTCCAACATTTCCTTTTTATTCTTCCTTATAATTTCCATATATCTGCTTACATTGCCTGTCTCCTCTTGCATATTGTCTATTTTCTGCATTAGAACCCTTAGTATATTCATTGTAGTTTTAAAACACAATTCCAATATCACTGCCATATCTGGGTTTGGTTCTGATGCTTGTTCTCTTTAACCTGTATTTATTGCCTTTTGTATACTTTGTGCTTTTTTTCTTGATAGCCAGACATGATGTTCTGAGTAAAATAAGCTGCAGTAAATAGGTTTTTAGTAATCTGATAGTAAGGTGTGGAGAGAGAAGGAAAGTATTCTACAGTCCTATAATTAGGTCGCTCAGTCTTTTACTGAGGCTGTGTCTCTGGACCGTAACTTTCCCAAATTCTTCTCAGTATTTTTACTCTTTACTAGGTGGGATCCGGAGTTGGATATTTCCTTTCTCTGGGGAGGCTAGGCTCTGATAAAAGCAGGTTAGACTCTGGCTAAATAGTGTCTTCTGAGGGCAGACCTTGTTAAGATGAACAGAATGCTCTCATGTATTTCAAAATGGTTCCTTTTCCTTTTCCCCTGTCAGTAAAATGAGGGGATTTTTCTCCAATATTTACTGAAGGAACCTGGTAGAGCTTTAAGAGTAAAACTCACAAAAGTATGGCGGCTCCCCAGTGACTGGATCTCCCTGGAGTTTTGAACTCAAACTTACCCACACTGGGCCCCCAGCAATTTGTCAATCATATTAATAAGTTAGGTTTTCCTGCCTTGGCACTGGTTCCTCTGGATGTTTATGCTTGTGGCCTTCCGCTCTTAGGTGTTTTAAATTATTAGGGAAGTTTAAAATCATGACACATGGATTGTCTATCAAGTAATTGATAGAAGTGGCTCCTTCTCTTACGAATATTATTCTTTCCCCCATGATGCCTCGATAAACACAAACATAAACCAATGCTTATTTGATTTGCAATTTGTTTTTACTCCTTCTTTTGTATCACTCCTTTTAGCCCTCACTTATTGTTGATTCTTCATTGTCTCTCAGCCTGAATATGAGTTTCAGAAGGGTCAGTGCCACCTTGTTGCAGACTGAAGAGCCGTTTCCCTTGAGTTCCAAGTTAACACTGATTCGGATTAGCTCTGGGTCAGCTGTGCTGCACGGAGTGGGGTTTAACCCCTTGTAGACCCGCTTTCTTTCCTGGGGTGAGTCGGAGGAAAACTTCTTCCCAGGATTTCTTTCTCCCTGATGTTTCCAGCTCACTTCGTGCCCTGTCTCGGAGCAGGCGCGTTTTCTCTCCGCAGCCTGCGGGCTTGTGTTTTCTGCGTGGCTGCGCGCACCGCCTGCCTAGGGCCCTCGGGAATTGCCCTCCTATTACCGCAATTACCGTCTGTACACATTTCATTCAGCTCAGGCGCCGCGCAGCTGGAGGCCATTCCTTTTCCTCAGCTTAAACACTGTGACAGGTTAAGGAAGCTATTAGGGCTGCATAACAGGTGTTGCGAACCAGTGTGCATCCCATGTTTAAATGAGAGAGTTCTTTATTGACTGCCTTTATTGCGGCTAAGCTCTCCTTTTTTCACCATGACTGGATTTGTATTGTTTTTACTGCTTTTTAAAGTGTATTCTGTTGTTTCGGAATAGGTCCAAAGTGACTGTGTGTGGTTATTTGTTATTCTGTCGTCCTTTCCTTTTTTTTAAAATATATTATTATTATCTGTGCTTCTTGCTTTCATTTCCAGGTGAACAATAGTTGCAGAAATAGAAGAATTTTACTGGGGCTCTCTCTCCCTGTCTACTAGAAGCACACCCACTTCACGAACAGCTCCCACAGGGCCTCTAAGGGGCTCCTTCTCCATTATTTTGCCTCTGTTTAGATTGTCTACCTCGGCCCACTCATCTACCTGCCAGTGACCCAACGAATTGGCTCCCAAATGAGACACAGTAAAATACAGATGGAGGGATGGCGTCCTGTTAGAGCTTCCTTATCCGAACAGAGCCATTGCATCCTTTGTTTAAAACCTCACTGCAGAGAACATACATACTGTTGTACAATTTTTGTATTTATCCTTTATCTCTTGACATTTTGTTTATTTTTCCTGATATTCATCAGTGTTACGCAAGTCTTTATTCCTTTTCTGCGTTTCCTCACAGAATATCATGCTCAGCAGGACATAGTCTGTTATATTATTTCAGTGAGACGGCTTTTGCTGGAGAGACAGTCAAGTGTTAAAATACCATTTTTCAAAAGCAAGTGCTCAGTGAGAAAGAACACATGATTATGAAAGCATAGAAATGAATGGAAATAAAGGATGGCTTTGAAATATTTGGGTTCAGACCTTTCCGGTATCTAGCATATTGCTGTTCATATTACAGACCCTCAAAAATGCTTATTAACTCAACTGTAAACCATAACATACTTTTTAAAAGCAAAACTTAGCTTTCATGTTTACTTACATTTTACAGAAGCAGGAAGAAGAAAAAGGGGGAGAGGAAAAGATCATTGTCTCCTGTAGCTGAATGTTTTCCATTCTCTCACTGTATTCAAAATTGTAATCATTATAGTCACTTTCTACTCATTTTTGTGAGGCCAAATGAAGTCATTTCTGTGATGAAGTAAGACATGTTTTACCCCATGTATGCAGGTGGCCCACTAGGAGTAGAACAGTTCCTGTCTCTCTGTGCCTCTTCAATATCTGGGGCATTTCTCAGCACAAAGTGTGTGCTTAATGGTGATTGTTGAATGAATTAACCTCAGTCTGTTTGGACGTGAGGAATTCTTTACCTGGACTTAAAATGGTTTGAAGACCTCCTCAAATTCTAAGTTTAATTTTGTGTATATGCACAGAAATGGGGGGCAGTGAGAATTCTTAGTTTTCATTTGATTCTCAAAGGAATCTGTGATTCCAAAAAGGTTTTGAACCTCTACTTTAGAAAGAAGTGCTTTGAATGATAACTTAATAAATGTTTGATAAATAAAGAAATTGTTTATTAAGCCAGTAGCTGAAATATTTTTTTCTATTGTAAAGTTATGCCTAGTTGGACTTGGAATTTAGAAAACTGGGTAAGCTTTACTTGATTTTATTTAAAAAAATGCTCTTAAAATTTTTAATTGTTTCTCCATAGAGCCAGAGACTGTGATCCCCAACCTACGATTGTGAGACAGATGTATATTTTTAATAACAACACCAAAACGTGTACTCTCTGTAAGATCTTTATAGTTAAAAAATACTTTTTCATTTAAAAGATTACCAAAATCCATCCCAGTAGAGTACTGATTCACCAATATTCCTGGAAACAGGAGAGGCCAAATCTATTTTCAGCAATTTCCAAATGTAGTGTGTGTCTACATCCCTATGTCTAGTCTAACTCAATTGTTAAAAAAAAAAAAAATTAGTAATCTTACATTTATGAGTACATTTCCCCTAAGAATTTTAATGAACTTCATGAAACTTTTCAGAGCAGCACTGTTAATCTCCTCACTTAATAGGTAAGGAAACTAAAATGTAGATATTCGATGATTTTTCTTATGGCTATTTGTACTATTAGTGGAGATTTAAATCAAAATATTAACCATGGGTTTTTAGTTAGTTGTTTACTTCTAAAATAATAAATACAGAAAAAAATTTTTTAAATATTTTTAGCTTTGGAAATATCTTTGTAAAAAATCTCCCAATATATATTTCTTTCTGGTTTAAGGCTAAGGAAAAAAAAATACCTTAGGAAATTGGTTTTAAAATTAAATAAAAAAATATTTTGATATGTTAGACTCAACAAAGTTAAATAAAATGTTACAAATACTTATCAATATATTCAGATACAGTAAAATCACATATGATGCAGTAGTATATGGAAATCCATTATAATAGCTTTTAAGCATTATCTGCTCTTTTCAGATAATTCCATAGATGTGTGTAATGGATGAATTTTCAGGAAGAGCTTTTGCTTTAATGAAAGATGATTATCAGATTGAGAGGATTTTGAGGGTTTTTGTTTTCTTTTGGTTTTTTCCTTTAAGTTTCTATTATGTTAATTAATGCTTTACCATGACATGGATGCCATTTATCAAGTTTATACTTTGGGTCATTTTGAAATTTTGCATCTTTAGGTATTTCCATGAAAGAGTATGACAAAGTTAAATTCAGTTTTGTCTCTGTACATCCCTCCCTTTTGAGTATTATTACAAGATACGATGATGTTGGACCAGACCCTCTGATTCAGCCTATTGAAAATAATAGAATCAGTTGCCCGTAACAGTTCTGCTAATTAGATTGTATCTGTGCTGTCTTTCTCTTGTCCTAGAAATTCATCTTCTTGAAAGCATTTATGTTATTGAAAGCAACGGAGCCTGGTAATGCTGGCCATTACCTTTACTTCATTTGCATTTTTGTCCAATATTTTTTCCCTAAGTTCTCTCATCTCCCCTGAAGTCCCCCTCACGCCACCGCATCTCATCAAGCACCATCTCAGCCGCACACAGGCGCCTGCTGGGCGAAAATGAACTGGGTACAAAACACAGGTTCCCACGAGTCTGGGGCTTCCAGACTTGTTCCTTAAGCCAGCAGCAGCTGGGCTGACCCAGATACAGGCGCTGTGTCCCTCCCTCTGTGTTTGACCATTTCTAGGAATGACCATTGTTGCCTTACCATCAGGATTTGAAAACACAGCATGATCCCCGTGGGTGGTACAATTTCCTCTGCTGGAAGAATGAAGGCACAATGGGAAACTTAAAGCCCCAAAGAGCAAGAGGGTGAGTGTAGCAAGGCAGAAAATATTTGCACAGTGCTCCATTATGCCAGCAAGTATTGCTTTCTGTGTGTGTGGGAACAGGAAGAGAATTACACACTCACCTGCCTGGTGATGGGCAACAGGCGCCAAGACTTAATGCAATTTTCAAATACAATACGGGAAAATCAGAGAATTTATTCAGTCTGGAGGTTTAATCTAAGTAGAAAGGAGGGACAAAAATATGATTCACTTAATATTAATATTCATTTTCTAACCAGCAACTGCTAACATTTTTTAAAAAAAAAAACAAATAGTGCTTAGTCATAGAGTGAAAATAAATTTCTTTCTTTTTTTAAATGTTTTTTGTTTTTTGTTGAAAAATGACTTTAGCTATAATATCCCTAAAATGTATGTTTACTTAAACGGGGGGTTCTTATTATTAAAATTACCTGGGAACTTGATGAAACTACAAAGACTCAAGTCCTACCCGACACAAATGCACCTGCACCTCTGTGTGCTCTGTTAGATCTCCAGGTGATTCTCCTACACACCCAAGTTTGAGAGCCACTAATCCAAACTGTGAGGGGGAACAACCAACGCACTTCAAGGCTTTATATTGTTTTATTTTTTAATGTTAAGGTCTTATTAGCAATGCACCTGAAAAAGTTTGCTTATTGTTTGTTCGTTCTGTCTGCCTTGCATGCTTCCCTCCAAGTGATGGCATCTATGGATGATGGCGTCCATATTTTGATTCATTTTAGGTCATAATCCCAATGACAATGGTACTATATTGACATTTGTGTTTCCTTCATAGCATTTGTTGCACTGTATTTTTGATGCTTAAAAATGATCACAATTTTTAATCAAAAATCTTGAAAATGATACATAAAATCAATCCCACAAGATTGTTGTTTTATAGTCAGAAAAAATCTAACTAATTCCACATAAGATACTAATAACTGAAAAATCTGTAACATGATAGTCTAGAGGGCCACTTATTTTCTGAATCAAACACCAGAACTGTTGGGGTGCTTGTAGCACAGACTGAGAAACAATTCTTGACTTGAAGCAAGAAGTTTATTTTACTTTCCAAGGGAGGAAATGGCATGGGATGAAAGGAAGAAGAAATGCTAGCCCCGAAGATGAGTGGATTGGGCTTTTATTGAACTTTTAAAGAGCAGAAAAGTTGTAATTGCTAAATGATAACGGAAGGCAGTTTGTTTTCCAGAGTAGTTGTTTTCTGCTAGGCTGGTCTTATCTGACTTCTTGGAACGTGGTCTCGCAGATGCTGAGTGGGGGGCTACATGCCCTTTTCTGTTTGTTCGGTATTTTTCCAGTTCTGCAAAACAAGTTCATAAAAGCTAAGTTAACACCCCCCCCCCAGAAGTCAAGCAAGAAGCAAACAATGGGGCTAGCACACCCTTGTGTGCAGGGATGTTTTTGTGTTAGACAATTTACTAGCAATGCTGTCCTTTGAAAAACCTGACAAATGATTTTTTGTTATCTCTGAGTATTAGAGGAGCTTTGTGTGCTTGATTTTCAGGCTGTTTATTTACTTTTGAGAATAATAGGACTAACTAAAACATGGGAAATTTCAGATAATATATATTACATAAAACTCATCCCTGACTTACTTGATTTTTAATGATTTTAACAATAATTATTTGAATTGAATTGTAGGATTTTAGGTCCTCACCTCTGTAAACTATATTTGCAGGTAGAAACAGGGGCACATTCAAAATGTCCCTTCGTTAGGTCTGTATGGATGTTCCCTGGTCTCCCAGTTTCCCGTGTCGAGAATGAGTACTGGTTCCAAGTCGATGATGGAGTGATCACAAACACAGAGCAATTTTATACAAATAGTTTATCACATAAAAGAAAGGAGGAAAGTAAAAGAAGGAAGATACACAAAGTGAAAATATGTTCCAGTGACAGTAGAACAGGTCAGTCTCCACAAGTAGAGAAAGACCCCAAAGCCTGAGCAAACACTGCCTTTTAAAAGCTCACTAGTTTGTCCCGCCTTTCGCCTGTCAGGATTGGTTGTTGTTTTCCACCTTTGGGGTGATTGACAGGTTGGGGTTATATAACAGATCACATGACAGGTTACCTAACAGGTTGGTTATGTAACAGTTTGCCTTTTTGCACATGAGTCTTCCCCAGAATCCTTCACAAAACTCTACCCATGCCATGCTAATTAGATGGTAATGAGTTCTAGTTCAAAGGTTATTAGGGACTTTTTACAATGTACGTTCCCACCAGGGAACAGTTCCTAGCTGCAGTTTGGTTCCTAGCTACAATTTGGTTCCCACTCTCCCTTAGCCACTTCCTTGCTACCTGTTTACCCTCCGCCAGACCTAACACCTTAAATCCCACAAAGTAGACAGCCATATAATTCACCTATGAATATTTTTAATATTACTTGAAGAATCAGTATGCAAAGATAGAATATTTAACTACAGGCTTTGTTTATTTTGGAGTATCCAATATAATCCCTCAATAAAATGCTACAGACATTTATGATAGTAAATATAAACAGCTTAAGAAAAATATTAAACAAATGTGTCAGTGAAGTATTTACATCTGTTAAATTTACGAGTGAGTGGATTAAAATTCAACTTATTATTGGCAATTGGCTAAGTGGATAATAGTTCATTTTTTTCCTCTAAAAGAGGTTTTTCACATAACGACAGTCTTTGCTTTACAAAGGTTTATTTATAACACTTAATGTTATCCTATTGAATTAATTTAGAACAGTGAAAACTAGAGTGTGAGCTTCAAGCTGACAGTGTGCTGTGAGCATTGCGGGTGAGCAGGGAGATGGCCTGGAAGCTGTGTCACCACACGGGCATTTGGGCTAATCACTCCAGAGCACAGTGCCCACCCTCGATTAAGAAATTCAGAGTTGGTTCCAACAAGCCTCACATCCCTACTTGCCTCTTCTAGAAATCCCATAGTTTTAGTGAACATAGAACCCAGAGAGAGAAGCTAGAGATATATCCTCAGAATTATTAGAGGTCAGCAAGTTTCCTCAATATAAGATTAATATAAAAAAAGTACATTCCTATATACCAACAGTTTTAAAATGAAATTGATATTAAAAAATAGCAAAAAGTATAAAATGCCAACAAAAATCTAACAGAAGATATGCATTAAATAATTAAAGTTTATTATTTAATAGCCTAATACCAGTTATCATAAATTTTCTGTGTGCTTGTAAAGAGCATATTTCTCTATTAGTGAAATAGACATTTCCATTACATGTTTCTTAGCTTGTTAATTGTGCTGTTCCAATCTTCTGTACCCTTATTAGATTTTGCATTATGTATCATTTCCAAGATGTTATTTTGTAAAAAAAAAAATGTGATCCTTTTTAAGCATCAGAAATACACTGCAATGAATCCTATGGAGGAAACACAAAAATGTCAGACAGTGCCAATGTCATTGGGATTATGACCTAAAATGAATAAAAATATGGATCCATGGATGGTATCACTTGGTGGAAAGTAAGCAAGAGAGATATAGTGAACAAACAATAAACCAATTTTTTCAGGTGCATTGCTAATGAAACTTTAATAATTGGACATTGACATTTTCCCATTTACTAAGAAAAATGTGGCTCTGAAACTGAGAACTTTCTTTATGCCCCTATTGAACTTTAAATGTGTAAGAGTTTTATGGAATATCTTACAATCATACCCAAGATGTTTACTGGTCTGGGTTTTTAAACAGCCAGAGCAAAACCCATGAAAAACAATTGTAAAATAGATTTTGTTTGTTTCCCATTTCAACTGCAATTCTTAACTTCTTCCACCTATCAATGAATAAAGTACTGCTTCTGATAATAGATAATTACTTCAGATAATAAGTTTTAGGCAGCTTAAGAATTCTTATAGTTCAAAAATTGATTTACCTTTTAAAAGAGAAGATGGCAATGAGTCCTCTTGTTATCGAAGTTACTTATGTTTAAGATAAGTTGGTAAAGCAGTTAAGTTTAAGCAATTATTAGTCAAATTGATAAGATTCCTTTTTTGCCATTTATTTCTAGTATAAAGGTATGCCTATGACATATTGCATTTTTCAAAAAGAGTGCATGGCAATATTTCCAGTCTGATATGCTCTTCCAGAACCTTGCCACTTCCTTAATCAAGAGGTAGAATGTGTTTGCCCACCACTAAAAATTGGCAGGTCTTTGTAGGTAATGTAGCTTCTCTTTCCTGTCTCTGTCTCTCTGTCTCTCTCTCTCTCTCCCTTCTCCCAGATGATCACCTTTGTCACCTAGCCACCATGTCATGGAGAATTTCTGGCCACCTGTTAAGTGTTTTCACAGGTATCCGCAGCTAAAGTCTCGATTGATTGATAGCATGAGCTTCCAGACATGTGAGCTATCAAGGCTTCAGATGATTACAGCTTCCAGGCTTTGAGCCACTTCACATGGTGCTACAGAGAGCAGAGACAAGATATCCCTGTTGAGCCTTGTTCAAAGTGCATATTTAACAGCAAAATAATTGTTGTTTTAAGCTGCGAAGATTTGAAGTGGTTTGTTGCATGTTAAATAACTTGAAAAAGAAGAAATAGAAATTTAATATCAAGAACCAAAACTACAAACTCTTCACTATTTTCATACATTGGAATATTAACTGATATGTTGTTTCTCATAATTCTGTTAACTTTTGTTTTCTACATTTTGGCTATGTTATTAGGTACATGCATGTTGAGAATTATTATATATTCCTGGCAAATCAGTCAATATTTATTATTTCAAAAGCAATTTATTCCTAATGAAATTTTTTATCTTAGAGCACCACTTGTTTGATTTTTATACAGCCACAGCAGTTGCATTCTGAACAGTATATGCCTAGTGTATTTTATCCATTCTGTTTTCTTGTTTGTTTGTTTCAAACTTTCCTTGTCCTTATGATTTAGACATGTCTTTTATAAAAAGCATATAGCTAGATTTTTTTTAAAAAATGTCAAGTTTTGAATTCTAACTGGTAAATTTAATTCATTTATACTTACCATGATTATCAACATATTTGTATAATAGTTATTATACCATTTTATTTTCTAGTTTCTTTTTACCCAACTATCTCTCTATATGCTCCTCACCTTCCCTTTCCCTTGCTATCATTTTTTTCCATTTACTGATTTTTTTCTTCTTCAGTTTGGGAATTAATGTATTCTGTTTCCATTTTTTTTTTTTTTTTAGTGTATACTCACATTTCTAGGTTGCATATATAACAAAGTCTAAAATGAATCCATATTTCAACCTTCTTCTTGAACAATACAAGGAGCTTAGAAGGCTTTAACCTTGCTCAGACCTTTATATATTTCATGTCATTATTTTGCTATATTTAATTTCATCTTGTTATTCCAATTTTATAGACTAGTCACATTCTGTCATTGCTTTATGCAGTAAATATCACATGCTAGCCAAAGTTTTTGTCATTATTCCTTCTTGTGTTTGTTAATTGGAAAATATCTTTACTTTGCCTTTATTCTTGAGTAGTAGTTATAGAAGAGATTGTTAATGCTCTCCAAATATCCAAGTACTCTTGCCTCGGCATCCAATTGGCCAGTTAGGTCTATCAATGCATCTGAAACATTTACGTCCAATCTATCCATTTTGTTTCAAATTTTACCCCATAGTCAACTCCTTTCTCCTTATTGCCTGGATTACTGCAGTGCTGTCCTCTGGTGGAGGCCAGAACGTGCCACTCCAAAATATGCCTTTTTGGCATAAGAATTATTTTGAGCTGAAGGCAATTAAGCAACAAACACAGGAAAAATCTCTCTCTACCCAACCCCTTTTTTTGCCTAACTGCAGGATATAAATTCTCTTTTACTGGAGATGATTCTAGACTCTCATCAACCCCATGATGGCACCAGAGGAATCTGCAAACAAACCTTACTTCATTAGTTTTCTCTCATATATTTACATTCCCACAGTTTGCTCCCTTTGGAGATCCAACACTTCTTTCCTTTGTCCAATCATTTCTCTAAAGATTTATTATTTTTTTTAAAATATGCTATATAAGCTGGAGTTCTAAGTCATCTCTTTCAGTTGCTCATTTCGGGGTACCCCTCTGTGTTACATGTGCAATACACACGTTAATAAACATGTTTGTTTTTCTCTTGTTAACCTGTCATTTGTTACAGGGCCCTCGCTGAGAACTAAGATAAAGAGAGGAAAATTTTTTCTTCCCTTACACCTCTAATTTTTGTCAGTGATTTTTCAAAGGTGTGTAATACTTTTGCAAAAATCATTCACTAGTTTAGAATAAAATGTACTTAGAGCAAAACATAAGGCCTTGCATGGTTTGTTCCCTGCTTAGCTCTTCCAGTATACCGTTCTCAGCCTCAAAAGGAAAACTTAGTAATTTAAATGTCCTGAGAAAACACAGGTATAAAAAATGAATACTGATAACTTTAATATTTTTCAGCCTGATATACATTCCATAATCTGATCCATCCCTACGGGTTTTTTTTTGTTTCAAACTTGGCCTTAATATGCATCATTAAGAGTATTACCATAAGAATTTAGACCTTAGATGTAACACTGCCATAACATATTAATATTTGGAGCAGCCAATATGTTCCCATGGTTGATGAGCCCATTCATTGAGGCTTAAAGAGTTATCACTGTGATCCCTCAAATGTGGCTACTAAATTCATTATGAATATTGAAGGAGAATACAGTCCATGGCTGGAAGAATCTAGCTTCATTATTTCAGACAACCTTCAATTTAATTATTTTGCCTTAAAGGAACTTTGTACTCAAAATGTATTGAAAAAATCGCCAGAAACTTAAATGGCTAATAGGTAGCAGGCTTAAGATTTTATTATACATTTTAATATGCCCTTTTATACTCATGAAATAAACAAAAAAACAATGACAGCATCCTTTAAGTAGACAGACTCTTGAAATTTCAATTATACTAAGATTACCTTGAAATCCGTCATCAAAGTGCTGTCTAATTGGATGGCTACTGGATTTCTTTGGTTGGTTTTGTTGTGGTCACTATTCTTATGTTACTTGGCCCTTCCAACCTTGTGACTAGCCTATTTCCTAGCGGAGGTAATATCTTTATGTTGAACCTTTTCTAACATTTGTATAGCTTTGGGATGTATGAAAGCAGTGTTATCTAAACTGATCCTAGGAATTACTTAAGGAGCCTATTAAAAATACTAATTCCAGGTTCCTTTTCTGGAAATCCTTCTTAGCAGACACTGTCAGTGCCTAATCCATTTCCACTCTGCACTCACTATTCTGGCCCATGGCTACTGCTTCCCGCTATTAGCACTTGCAACTCTTTACCTGGGGGACTCCTTTTTGGCCATGCAGATCAGACCGAAAGTTCTATGGTATTACTTCTCCTGGGAACAGCCCTCCACCAATGAGACCAATGACTAATTGGATTTGGAGTTTCCTCACCCCTTATGTGGAATAGCTATCAGATGTATTTGGCATGGTTCCAGTGTTATCCAAAAATATTGAGTGAGGCCCAGCTACCCACGGTGGTAACCTGCTCAATAATGCACAGCTCATTGCCTTCCTCCCACTCCCTGTTTCATTTCTCTACTCCCTCAGCACTGTGGCCTGGGATCACTCCCCAGATATACTGCTTGCACTCAGATCATTTTCTCAAGGTTTTCTTCTGGGGAAACCCAACATAAGAGAGTCTGATTCAATTGGTTTAGAGTAAGACAAGGTATCTGTGTTCATAACAGGCATCCCATATGATTTTTGTGATAAGATAGGAGTTGTATCCCCTGCAAGATAAAAATCTATTTTTCAATAACCTGCAGCTTTATTCTCTCTGAAACTTTTGTGTAGTGGACAATTCAGCCAGGGACTGTTCTCCCAGATAGATATTTTCTTTTGTTTTCTTCCTCCATGGGCTTCTAAACATTTTCTATATCTTTGCACTTCAATCATCTTTCATTCTACTATTGCAGACCCTTTGGTTTTTCTGCTTATTTTCATGGCAATCTATAAGTTACTGTACATTTAAAAAATATTTTAAACTTACAAGTTTCTCATACACATAAAAATGTTTATAATATTAAACTGTCAATCTTATATAAACTGGGCAATCCGTATTAATGGGGTTGTGTTCTCATAATTTCAATAAACTCTATGTTCTTTTATGCAATAGCTCAGATTTAGTAACATTGAATACATTTTGTGATTATGCAATGTGGAGAGAAGTAGAAAGTAGAAGGGACTTTTATCCAAAATGAGTATATAAAACTTTCCTTCTTGTTTTTTGAGATCTCCATAGTGGATGCGGGGATGCATTGCCCAGATACCGCTTTAGGATGAAAGACACATTCCCCGACTGCCCGAGTGATTCTGGCTTACAGCACCCACCTGTAAGCCCCCTCCAGAGAGCTGCCTCCACCCAGGCCATGTTCCTTTCTCCAGGGCAGACCACACTCACTGACTGATTGACGTGCCAGTATAAAGGTCTGTCCTCCTTGCCAAATATCGGTCAAATATTAAGGACTATTGTCAGTTTCAGAGCTCCCCAAGGGGTCAGCGAGGTCTTGTGCAGACTGTGTAACAACAGAACTTCTCCCTGGCTCACTCCTCCTTCCTTCCCTTTCTCGCTCCAGGTGTTGAGTCCACGAGTGTTCCCTATTGCATATTCTGCATCTCAGAATCTTCTTTCAGAAGAACCCAACCTGCAGCATTTGGTTCCGTGAGTAGTTTTAACAATGAAGTGAGAAAGCAGGTGCTAGGATGGGATTCTGGAGCTGGTCCTTCTCCAGCCCTTTGGCACCGAGGACTCCATCACTGGGGTAGGTGGAGCACACACAGCTGCAGCCAAAAGGTGGCAAATGCAATTCTTAAAGCCTTCCCTGGTGGTGAAATGGACGAGTCGAGAGCAATGGGGAAATAGTAACTATAAGGATAATAGAACTGGATGTCTGTTGCTAAGTACAGTTGATGATTTAGAAAAAGATAACAAAAGGTTGAGAGGATTAGCTGGGAATTAAAACTAAGTGTGAAAGCCAGGAGTCCTCTTGCTAGAATCTGAGGAGGATCTTACTTCTTCAAGCTTGAGGACAGAAAAACCTGCAGACCAGGTCTAGGACTTGATCATAACTACAGCAGAGCTTCAAAGAAAGTTATATGGCAAACCCAGTCAAGGCTGCCGTGCAAGACCAGGGCCAGAGTCTTGCAATGGGACATCTGGGTTGAGACACTTAAATAGTGAATATTCAGATATTCCCAAACTCTCTGAGCCTGGCAAAGTGGCCCACCCCTTCTTATTAAGAATTCGTGTTTTCCCTGGTTTGAGGAAGATGCAGAGGCTTCCCTGCAAGAAAACACGACATACACACCCTCACCTCCTCTGACTCTTTCCTACCTGCACTCCTGGACACTAAGGCAATGATTAGAGCCAAGTCCTAATATAACCTGGCTAGGGCAGCGCTGTGCTTGCTAATGGAGAAAAATAACCACACTCTTAAGAAGTGTAGAACCTACGCAGCATACGCCAGTGGGGGCTTGAAGGGTGTTGGGTTCTGAGGTGCTTTCTCAATGGAGGGGAAGGACACCAAGTTGGGTGTTACCACCATGGGTGCACTATCATGGGATACAGGACTTAAGACCCTAACACAGATCTCAGCAACATACCTCTAGAATGTGCCTTAGAAGCTGAAAACAAAATCAAAGGATGGCACAAAGTGAGGTAGAAATGCCCAGATTGTCACAGCAGACAGAAAAGAATTCAAGCCTCAGCAAAGAGGGCATGTTAGAATACTTACATTTGTAGGGTCTGAATTACCACCCCAGACTCTGCTCCTTGGAGCACACAGAGGGTTCATTGTTTACCAGAGCGATACAAAGTGTGTTGACGATAAGGAAACCAGTGTCGCTAAGAAGCTCATTCACGCCTGTCTCTGTTAGGCCGGGCTGACGGTAGGACATGCTAGTACAGAACTGTATTCTCTGAGAGAAGTGGGGATGATATAACTCCAAACAATACAAGGCAGGCGGGAGGCTCAGGCAGCAGAATCCAGGTGGATGCAATTATTGTAATTATGGCAGGGTCTCGGGGGAGGGGAAAGGGATGGCTTGACACACAGAGAGTTATGAAGATGGTTAATGGAACACGGTTCCTTTAGGAGCAAGACAGATGGTCGCCAGTAAGGGTACGGCTCAATATAAATAACCAAAAGCAATCAAAGATGATGATCCGGAGGTTGAAGGCAGTTGTCCCATACAATTTCAGGATGTCTTGCCCAGTTTTCAGAACTGGTCACACCGCATATCACACATCCGGTAGCTTCCAGCCTGACACAGTGATAGACTGCTCTGGTGAAGGCACAGCTGAAGCGCCAGCTTTACACAATGCCTAGAGAGCATGGGATGCCGTCCTTCAGGACCCAGCGTAGACTGAAGGGGCTGTGTCTCCCATAGGTAGACTGTATGCATCCAGGAACCAGAGGGTGGAAGCGGGCGTGGCTCTGCCTCCCATCGCTCCCAGTAACGCCCTTAGGGAATGTGTATTTCCTGTGCCATCTGCTCTGGGCTTTGTGGGGCTAAAGGTTCTGATTGCCAAAGGGAGAATGTCTCCCCCTAGGCACACACCAAAAGTCCCATTGAACTATAAGTTGTGACTGTTGCTTGATGTTGGGATATTGGGATAATGGAAGATATTGGCTTCTTGTGCCAGGGGACCAGGGGGAAAGAAAGGGAATCACCTAGCAAGGGTAATTGACTCTGATAACCAGCCTGATGTTACACAAGAGAGAAAGGGAGGAAAATGTCTGGCACCAGGAAATTCACTTGGGTACCTATTGCTACTCCGATGCTCACCTTTGACAGTAAATAGACCAGTGCATAAATCATAGCCTAAGAAGGCATGCTCAGCTACTGCAGAGGTCCATGTCATGGTCACATCACCTGGTAAGCCACAGACTAGCAGAAGTGCTAGCTGAGGATAGAAAAAAATCTGCAATGTGAGCGAGGAGGGTGACATCAGTGTCAGCTGTGGTCCTGGAACCAGCTGTAGCGAGGCGGGGGGTCTGTAGTTTGTCCTGCTAACCTTCCTCTCTGAGGAAAATGGGTACCCTAGAATCCTGGAGGATCTGCTCTAAGAACTTATACACAGAACTGGACTTGAGACGTACAAGGAGTGGATGGTAGTGGATGCTGTGATGGGTATGTCCCCTCGGGACTCAAAGACTGAGGCCCCAGGCTGCAGCTGATGACCTCCAGCTGTCAGGCCTCTCTGGAAACTGCCCAAGATCACACTCCCTCCCTAAGTCTGCATTCAACAGTGTAAGAATATGAAGACTCAGTCCCTTTGCTGCAGCTCTGCAGGGACAACCCAGCCTCAGTGTCCTCTGGGGTCAGTTGAGGCCTTTGCTGAGAAAGGCCTGGAGCCAGCTTCGCCCTCTGCTCCATCCTCCTGCTCTCTCCTTCCTTTCCCAGACGCTGACCCTGAGAGCACTCCCTGATGTAATGTGCCTCTTCATGCTCATCTCCATCCCTGCCTCCTTCCTGGGGAACTCCACACCTTCAAGTTCTCCTTCCTCCCCCACTAATCTCCCTCAGGTAGGATTCATTTCTTTCCTGCCTTAAAAATGTGCTGCTCTCATCTCCTAATGCAGAACCTTTGCTCAGAATGGCTGGCCTCAATGCTGTCTTTTTCTTTCTTGCCAATCCAAACCCAACCCCTGCTTGCAAAGCACCAAGTCTCAATCCACACTGACAGTTTCATGCCTGGATCAACCACACGGTTATTTGTACCCTTTCTTTCCACTTCAGATAAACGGAGTTTATATTTTCATGCAAATGTGTTTTTCTTCTAAGTAAGAGACTCATTCCTTAAAATTAAAAATGTTTTAAACTTCTCTTGGATTCTCTAATAAATCTTGTGTAAAACGAGGCAAATGATAAAAGGGCAATAAGTATTTATTGATTTGTAGATTATCTAACTGAATATAATCCACACCTTTGCATCTCTGCCTCTTCCTCTGTAACTCACTACATTTGGGTCTTACCTTCAGGTGTAGCCCCTCTGATCAAACAACCCTCTCCACTACCCACCCCTAGCATCGATAGCTACCCCAAAAGCATTGAGGGCATTTTTATTATTAATCCAGTTGAGTTTTTGTAAATAAATTAGATTACTTTGCTAGCTTCCACTTTCGTTAGTCAAATAACAAGCTGTTAACAATTCAAAACACTCTTGCTTCCCTCAGTTTTTCTCTACATTTCAAGGAAAAATATTATGTTTAATTGAATAAATACACATTTCAAAGTCAGTAAATTCTTAACTGTTAAAATCTGTGGCTTTGACCTCTGTTAGTAATTTTTCCATTTTAAAATATCTCTACTTATTCTTGACAAACTCCAGGAGAGTGAGTGTGAGTTTTCTATGTGAGTGAATAAAAATGTTATTGTTTACATAAGCGAAATATGTATAAGAGTTTTAGAACAACATATTGAGAATTTGAGAGACCATGGAGATCCTGAAGATTTAGAAATATTGGTCTAAGATATCAGATATTCATACATTCCTTTGTAAGTTTATCAACTCTGTGGCTGAATTTCAATCCTATAGTACTCAGATGCACAGACATAGGTAAGGCTATAAGAACACAGAACCACGGTAGGATCTATAAAGATTGTCTCTTTGTTACAATGCAAAGGGAAGTACCAGGATTCGTGCTGTTTTATTGTGGCTCAGAGACTTACTATTCCTGATAGTATATTTTAGATGATAGATTTGTCAGGAAATTAAAATACCCGGGAGTGGATTCAAAAGGCTATCTGAAGGATCTCCATTATTGACACCAGAGAAAAGAAAACTTGCAATGATATATAATTTTAATTGCACTCTGTTATGACAGGCTGACCACTTGCCAATGGTTATCCTAAGAAAAAAATAACATGAAGGGGTATACAATTTGCTATATGTCTTCCTAGGTTGCTTAGAACAGCTGTGACAGTTTTTAATTCGTTTAAAATGCCCTTTGTCCTGGTATTTCATTTATAAAATCTCTTTGACAAAGAAGTAATAGAGGCAGAGTCTGTCTAGCCAGTGTAAAATTGTCTAATGAGGAATCTGTACATTAGATTTCATATGGGCGAGGGAAACAGTCCTCAGTCTGTACTATAAAGCTACATTTTCTTATTTCACTTTTTAATGTGTCAAACAGGAAATACTTTAAAAGCTCTCCCCCAAAACTGGTTGTTTCACTACCAAAAACCAAGGATGGAACACAATTAAATAAAATGCTAGATGTACCTTGATAACATCAATTTTACGATTTTAATCTATTTTTATATGCATTGGTGAATTCAGTTGTTTGTTTCTCCGGTAGTTCCTGGAAACAGAGGTGGTTCTCCAGGCTTCTGGTCCATTTGTTTTGGCCCTCAAGATGTTTCTTCTTATAGTACTTAAAACCTAAAGTTTTAGCCAACTATTTTCAGACAAGTAGACTCTTGAAAAATGAAATTGGAAAATTTGAGAATATTTCTTCCTCATTACTGCATCACCTGTAAGACATGACTTGTGAGTTTATCCTTAGAAAATTCAAGGTAAAATGAGTTTTGTTTTTATTTTCCAGCTATGGAACGTCTTTTCTAACTCTAAAAAGGATACTGATGATCAAATTTTGAGTTTTAATTTAGTTCATTTTTCTGAAATACGGTTGTAGATGAAAGGAAAGGAGGTATGTGTTACCCTTTGCCTGCAGGTCCTCAAAAACATATTCTACCTGAAATGGTGCAAGATAAGCTAGAAGTGATTATAATTATGGGTTTGATCATCACATGTTATTCCTTTTTCTTTTCACTTTAGTGTGCTATTATTGAACACCTGTACTAAGGTCAAAGATGGCTTTTGAGAGACGCAGAAGAAATACGTGACAGTATTTTAAAATGAGGATATGAAAAGCTTTTTAGAGAAATAGCAGATGCACAAATGGAATAGCACTAAGAAAAATGAGCTCTTGCATATTTAGAAAATAAAACAAATTGTACCGATAATGTTATAAGCTCTGGGAAGCGAGGTATCAATCCAAACCGGAGTGAATGGTAAAGACTTCAAAGAAGAGGCGATTCATAAATTGCATGTGTTAGGTCTAAAGTCTCAGAAAACAAGAAAGAATTTTAAAAAGAGTAAAAATGTAAAAGCTCCATGGCATAAATGATCTTGAAATGCTTACAAAGAGGCTAGTTTGGTATGAATAGTGTTGGGTAGTAATGAGAGAAAATGATGAATACATAGGTATGAAAAGGACATTATAACACAAAGTAGTTATTTGAGGCAAAGAAAAGTCTTATTCCCACAGTCACGTCTATTTCAGTTTTATAGATATTTTCAAATTTAGCAGGACTCACGTGTCATCCATTGTGTCACTGGAAAATCCATAATAAACTAAAGAAGATTGGTCAGAGCCCTAAAACCCATCTTAAGTAGCTATAATGTGATGGATATAATATAACATGACATGGCATGATACAATATGACATGATATGGTATGATCTAGTCAGGTGCACTAAGGTCCAATCTTCATCTCTGACATCTAGACCCCAGGAGTTATGAACAGAAACTCTCTTCTCACAAACCATTCAGGTTAGGCTACAAAAATCAAGGTGGACACACGTGTCACCAACTATGCACACATCATCATTCAAAAGTAAAGAAGACATAGCCTTGCCCTCAATGACTGCACGATTGCATAGGAGAGACAAATGGACATACACATGCTAAAGTTCTCTGTATGTAAAGAAAGAAATGTACTACTTACAGTAAAAGAATTACGTACAAGTCATGGAACAGTGTGGAGGTGCCACCCTTTCTGGGACAGTTTACAAAATCCTTCAGTGGAAAAGGTGATTCCTAATTAGAATTTAAACTGAAAAATAAAACTTTACCAGATACTTTGAGACGAAAAGGTCATTTCAGGAAATGGGAATGACATAGACAAAGGCAGGGAGGCAACACCTACAATGTTAGAGGAACCATGGGTATTTTGATGTTACTGGAACTTGAAGAAAATAGGAGAGTGCTGACTAGTAGTCAGGGACTAGACCAGGGAGGGACCTTTTTCATGTTGGAAGCTGCATTAAATTTAGCTGTAATCAAATAAGGCCACATTCGAGAAACTTCAATTACATAGACTTAAAAATGTACATTATTTTGTTAAAATCTAACTACTGTGTACTTAATAATTTCAAAAAATGCAAACTTTTTAAATTTTAAAGATAACCTTTTAATGACTTCGTTGTGTCTGCTTTTTGTTGGGAAGCATTTGACTATTTGGTTGCAGCATGGAGGTCCGCAGTTTCAGTTGATCCTCTAGATGGGTGTCAGTCATCTGTGAGCTTCAGGGCATCTTGATTTGGGTTAGGTGGGAGAATGTAGATTTGCAGCAATAAGTGGTTGAAAAGCAAGAAAGCATTTTTCAGGCATGTTGCTGAAGGCATGGGTATTCTACTGCATTTTTCCATATTTCAGTTGAATCTTTCTTAGCATCAAACAATGACTTTAAAATGTCATCTACTGAGAGCTCAATCAATTCCATCTGTAGTTCTTTAGGTGCCTTGGTGATAAGGACTAGGCGTGGCTAAAATGCTAATTTGAGTGTGATGTCATGATTCTCAAAGTCAGTGAACCTTTCATTGTATTCTCCAATTAATATGTCTATAACAGCTACATATTCTTCAAATGATTCACATATATCATCCTGCTTATCAATGACCTTTGCTAACTGGGGAAAATGAATGTTCATCCGAAATTTCCTTTTGAAGAAGTGTTTTGAAAAAAGATATCTTGATTTTTCACCACATATCATATATAGACTTCATTTTGCCTTGCAGGGATATAGTCAAGTCATTTTAATTTGACATGATATCAAACAGAAATGCTGCATTCCTATAAAAATCTTCTTTCAATAATTCACATTGCTTGATTCTGTTCTTCATAAAATTTAACTCTCTGTTCTCTGAGAGAGAAAATTTTGGCCAACACCGATCCCTGCGATAGCCAACACACTTTAAAATGATATGACAAATCCACACTGAATGCCTCATCATTCAACTTTAGCATGTTACCAAACTGACCATACTGTTGCATTTGCATGAATATAGTTAACAATACTTATAACTTGTTGCAAAGTGTCACTTAAAATAGTAGCTTTAGCACAGAAATTTTGCCAGTGCAAGATACAATGAAAAGAAATGAGAACATCTGGATATGTTAATACTTTTTTATCTGTGCAGTGAACCTTTCATATTTTCCTGTCATGGAAGGTACACTTTAGTGCAGTTACTAAATTTACCAAATTCAGCCCAACTTCACATTTATCTTGAAAGTTGTTGAAGATATCTATTCCCCTTGTTCATTTTGCAGGAGTGCCCAAAAGTAGTAATAACTCTTAGTAGCAAAGAAAACCTTCTGTTATGACCTGAATGAAGTATAAAACCTGCACTGAGTCAGTAATATCAGTTGGTTGAATAATATATATTTTCTTTTTGAAGTATTGCATGAAGTTGTTCTGTTAAGTTGAAGGCGAATTCATGCTGGTGATCAGTTACGGTTCTCCTTGAAAGAGGTGGTTATTTGTACTTTGAAATGTTATCAGAGTCTAAGCATCCTACAACTTCGACAGTGCATTCTTTCACAATTTCTATGTCACTGAAAGTCTTCCCTTTTTCCCCCAACTATCTAAGCTACTTTATAAGTTGCTTCAGTGATGTTATTTCCAGGTATTATTGCTGCTTGAAAGAATTGTCTTTGCTTTTACTTTTCATCTTTTAATGTCTGCAATACAACCTTTCACACCTCTCCCTCTAATTTAAAATATTTGTGATCATTATTAGTGTTCTGATGCATTGAGTTTCCTTATTGTTCATATTGCAGTATCACAAATTAAGCAAATCATCTTATCTTTAGCAGAAATAAGATAATATGGCAATTCCCAATCCTCATTTAAAAATCTGTTTTCTTCCTTCAGCATTCTCTTGGTCTTTTTTGACACGGTGGGCTATTAAGCAGACAGAATTAAAGAATGCTGTTGAGCCGTGCAACTCTTCACAAATTCCACTTCAAACAGAAACACAGTGCACTGTTGTCAAAAGCTGGTAACACGCTGGCATAGTGGCCCCCATAAACTCTCGCCAACCAGCCTCTTGTGGTAGTGGCGCCCGTCAGGTGGGGGAAGTTTGAACTAAATCATGAGTGTGGCAGCTGTCACTTTAGCCCTTATGGCTCATACTAATGTTCTAATTGTGCTGGTCAGTCTGGGAGGATTATCTCATTGAAACTTATGTTATTCTTTGGTATTTTAAATATGTTCATTTTAAAAATAAAATTAAAACAAAAGATGAACAACAATGTATTAATAAAAATAAAATAATTTGTTCTATAAAATTTGGATTCAGTCAAAAGGCCACACTTAAGGACCCAGAAGGCCACAGTTTCCCCTCCCCTGGACTAGACTGTTAAGTAGTCACAGCCTTATTCTATAGGCCACGGAGAACCACTGATGTGTTTAAGCTAGGAAGAAACATGGTCAGATTTACATGCTAGAAAGATCACTCTGTCCACAATAAAGAAAATAGATTAATCTAGTCTAGAGGCGGAAAACTCAGGTGGCCATTGCAAGAATCTAAGTAAAAGACACTGAGGGCCTAAACCAAGGCACAACAGTGGGTATGGAGAGGAAGGTATGCATCTGAGGGCTATTTAGGAAATAAAATTTATAGGACTTGATTAACTAGTAATAATAATGATGATGCAATGATCATAACAATAGCTGAAGTTTATTGAACGCTTATTGTAGACTAAGCTCTGTACCGAATGCTTTCATTTTCACACTAAACCTGTGAGGTAGGGGCTGTTAATTCTTGTAAGACTTGTTCACTCCTAATATTGGGGCTTAGTTATTGGGGCCAGATTTCACCCATTAGCTTAGGCCAAATGCCAGCACCTTTGATTAATCTTTCTCTTCCACCCTACATTCAATTCATCAGCAAAGAATATGATCACTACTTCCCACCCCCTTGTGCAAGCCACTGTCATCCCTCTCCAGGGTTACTGGAATCTGCCTCCCAACTAATTTCCCTGTTCTTGCCTTGTTCCCCTACACTGTACTCTCCCTACATCTGGTGGAGGGATGTTCCCCATGTCTCAAAGGGGCAATTGATTCCCATCACACTTAGACCTAAATTGGAAGTTTGGATGAAGACGACCAAGGGCCTACTGGAGCTGAGCACTGTTCACCCCTCTGAACTATTGCCTACCAGTTCCCCCTGCTTCTTTTGTTCTCGTGGCACGGCTCTTTGCTCTTCCCTGAACACACACAGGGACGCTCCTGCTTCAGGGCTTTTGTGCTTGTTCTTCCCTCTGCCCGGAATTCCGTTCACAGCATTTCCTCCCACAAACAACTTCAATATCCAGATGTCACCTCTGAAAAGATACCTTCACCAGCCATTGTAATTATTTATTTGTGCATCATAATCTGTTTTCTTTTAGTGAATGGAAGAGCTTGACCAAAATAACTCCTTTAGAATGTGAACTAGCAACTGTGTTATGAGAACATGTTTCTTTGCCTGTTGGTCCCTGTATAGACAAGTGTGAATATCTGGCTATAAAACACAAATGTATGCATCCTTTCTAAAAGATGCATCAGAGTCTGTTTTGTTTTCTTGGGGTACAAGTGGCTTTTGGTTACATGGATGATTTGGATAGTGGTGAAGTCTGGGCTTCTAGTGTATCCGTCATGTGAATAGTGTACATTGTGCCTGATGGGTAACTTTTTATCCCTACTCCCTTCCCACCCTTGCTGCTTTGGAGCTGTCAATGTCCGTCATGCTACACTGTGTGCCCCTGTGAGCCCAACAGCCTAGCTCCCACTCATGTGAGAACATGCGGTATTTGGTTTACATTCCTGAGTTACTTCGCTTAGGAGAATGGCCTCCAGTCCCATCCAAGTTGCTATGAAAAACATTACTTCATTCTTTTTTATGGCTGAGTAGTACTCCATGGTATATACACACCACATTTTTTTAATCTACTCATCAGTTGAAAGGTAATAGTTTGATTCCATATCTTTGCTATTTTGAATTGTACTGTGATAAACATTAGTACAAGTAAATATTAAAATGATGGTTTTCTTTATCATTATAATGGGGGCATGATATTTTCTAGAGTATATACAATAATTGTGGGTTAGAGCCTGTCATTTCTTCTCTTCTGCTAATGTGCCATAGATTCCATTGTTGTACAGGTGTGATAAATCGCTAAATTCCACTTACTTCGATGCTTTGTCTCTTGCAGACTCAGCCACTCTCCTGAGGACCCACTTACCTACTGGGGAAATTTGGCTCAATACGTGCTAACGAGCTGATGTAACTGACCTTCTGTGCTACATCGCATCATTGCAGTCCTTGTGTCAGGAGTTTCTAACAGTGAGATCTGTAAGGAAGTTCAGACACAAAAGCTTTTCCCTTTTTTCTATTAAATTCATTGCAAATGGTTGTGGCTAGATCGTTTAAACAAGCTGAAAAAGAGCCTCTTATGTGTGTAAAAGACACAGGAAGCAAAGTACTGGGGGATGGGCATGCCTGTAGCTCTGACTCTGGAGGTGCAGAGGCAAGATGTGTAACCAAAGTGTGTGTACCCCCATCATATTCTGAAATAAAAATAATAAAAAAGACTGAATAGGAAAAAAAAAGAAAGCAAAGCAGTATCCCTAGAATTGTTCAATGTTTATTCAAATCAGGTTTTTAAAGGACTTGCTTCATGAGAAGTAAAGGGAAAGGTTTAAGAGCTCAGCCCTGGCAATTACGGGGAACATGTTTTCTGTCTCCCCTCGTACAAACGCATGCATCTTCTCCTCAATGGCTGCCAGCCTTCTTGTCAGACCAATTACTTTAAAACAATTGTTTCATTTGGAATAGATGCCACAGCCCAAGTGATTGTCCCTTGTCAGTGACACATTCAATTAAAACGGCTCTGAATAGGAGTTCTGGAGGGCCTACTGTGCCTTGTCCAATCTTATCAGTCAACAAAGAACAACCTCAGAGACTTCGGTGCCGACTGGTGCCACTGTCAGGTGGTTTGAACATGTTGCACCTTCCCAGGGTTCCTCAGAGTCTTTCGTCCCTGTGCCTTCTCCAGCCAATGACAGGCGCCATCTCAGCAGTGTCTAAGTCCACAATGCCAAGAAAGCTGATGGCAGTAAATAAGATGGCAGCTGTGACGGTCCTGACAGCTGGCTGGAGCTCAGGGTGGCAGGCTGCACCGGACTGCGAGCAGTTGGAGTGGCAGTGAGGTATGACACCGTTACTGGCGGGCAGATGTCAGTTTCCACACTACTAGTTTCAACGTGAAGGGACAGACACTCACATCATTGTACAGGCAGGCAGAGCTTTAAGCAAACGCCGGGCACCTAGCAGTTCTATACCACTCTTTGACTTCAGGAAAATTTAAACATTCTCCTTAAACAAAAATTCTTAGCCTTTTTAGTACTTGTACAATTGGACAAGAATGTTTTTAAAGTAGCAACAGCAGAGATTGACTCTTCTACATAAGAGCCGGAATCAATGAGAACAAAACTGATTCCAGAGAAAAGTTTTTGTGTGTTGGCCACCATTTTAGAAGAGCTATTGTGAGTTCACATGTAAATATCTCAGGGTCCCTTTGTGGAGAAATCGTACAGGTCCCTGTGCCTTTCGATTATTGTCCCGTACTTATGTTTCTTAGGCAAACTCCCCACCCACCTGCCTCTTAATTATCTTTTCTGTTTTCTAAAGGAGAATTGATCATAAAGATTCCTTTTATGGAAGGAAACGAGTGTTTTAAAATATGCATTATCAAAAATTAGGTAAAATGGAAAGAAGCTGTTATATTAAATAGCGTGTAACGTCGTTTGTTCATAGGGCAGAATGGGTTTCCGCAGCCTGTGTCCTGGAGTCCATCAAGGTGGGCTTCGAGTCTGAAGATTTGTCATGGATCTGAAGTCGGAAGCTGTCACAGTGGCTCTGGCAGGCGACAGCAACAGAGCTGAACCCAGTCATGGAGAGAAGTCAGCAAAGTGACACCGGCACAAACTGAGGACGCTGCTTTCACACCCCAGTCCTTAAGGGGATATGAGGTCAGTTCACCTAAAACCCATTCTCCTCATATCCTATCCCCCGAAACACCCATTAGCCTAATAATCATATTCCTAATAAAAATCTGTCCTACACGTAGCTTTTCATATATAGGAAGATGCTACTCTAAGCACTTTCGAGATATTGTGTTTTGATTTTTTAAAATACATTTTATAACACTTTAAACATTTAGTCTTAGTGGGTGAAAAGCCTTGGAAACCCTCAAAAGCAGGCAAAATAGTCACGGTGAAAGTTTATAAAAATGCCTCTGAGCTAACACTATTTTAGCACAGATGAAAAGTATATTTGATAAATGAACATTTTAGATGAATGTGTCATTAGGCAAATTGATCATTATGCCAATTGATTTTAAGTAAATTAGTTTTAGGCAATTTGACATTCTCCCCCTAAAGGTGCCTTCCCACTCTGAAATTCTAGGATTCTTGGCATGCATGACAAAGTCACTGCCTAAGACGGAGTTTCTTAAGGAGAGAGACAGTTTTTCTTGGTTCTGTCTCCAAAGGAGGCCAATACTTCTGATATAAAGTAATGATAAAAGAAATAACAAAATAATTGAGTCTTTAATATGGGCCAGGGATACACCTATATACTTTACATTTGCTTATTCAATAAATACTTATTGGATATCTACTATATGTCAGGCACTGTTCTGAATTAACTCATGCTATCCTTACACTGACCTTGTGGGTCATCCCCAAATCCAGCAGGGGCTAGAACTGGGAACTGAAGCAGAGGGAAGTTAAATAATTGCCTAATTAGATGGGAGAGGTGGGTTTTGAACCCAGCCAGTTTGGGTCAGTGCTTTACTGCCTCAGCAGATAGAATCTTGCTGAAAAGTCATTAACTATGCTGTTCCAGGTGACTTTTCAAGTTGGTCAAAACACAAGGGCAGGTTCTGGGGCTCTAGATGATATTCCCTGTACGACTAAAAATCAAATGTCAGGGCTGTGCCTTGTCAGCGATAGTATTACTGGAAGATGAGAAATCATTGCTTGACAATGGTTCACACTTTCTGAGTTTCTCTCGTAATCTCCAAATCCTACACTGAGATGAAAGAGACTCCCTATCAAAAGGAGGAAGGTCTGAGCAAGACATTGCAGACAAATCCTACTAAAAGAGTGATGACAGTGTGGCAGTGTTCATGTTCCTTCTTTCTCCTGTGCGGTTGTTTATGGAGACCCGATCTCTGTTCCCTCCCCTCTCTGCCTCAATACTTCTGTAATGTATGGGAGTTCAATGTTTGAAGTATGTGAATTCAAGAAGGACTTCTTTGCTGGCACTGTGAGCAAGGTGCCACCAGCAGGAGCTGGTGACAGGATCATTTCTGTGTCTCCTGTGCTGTGGAAAAGGTGAGTGACCAGAACCATCAGGAATCCACTACAGCATTTGGTGCTAAACATCAGGCAGAACTCTAGACAGTAGAAGCTGTTGGGTTCCAACACTACTATCGACGGCACTTCTGGTGTCCGTAGTCAAACAAATATTCTACTATTAGATGATAATAGTGAATCCTAATACTGTAAGTCCTCACATACCATCATCCTAACTTCTTGGAAACTGTGATTTAAAGTGAAATGATATATAACAAAACCGATTTTACCATAGGCTAATTGATATAAGTAAGAGTTAAGTTCCTATAGCATAATTCTGGTCACAAAAGCATCACCAAACGTCTAAATAAAGACCAAAATACGGCAAATATCAAACATTGAAATAAATGTGGGCTATACATACATTTAAGAAAGATTAACCAAAACAAGTAAGGTAATTATTTACCGATTATTCCAGTTCAAGGTCATGGGTGGCCAGGGCCCGTTCTGGCTGCTCAGAGGGCAAGGACGCCATCCATCACAGGGTGCTCTCACACACACCCACGCAGACGGGGACAATGTAGGCACGTCCATTCACCTAACCTGCACATCTCTGAGATGAGGGAGGAAACCAGAGTGCCCCAGAAAACCCACGCAGACACGGGGAGAACACGTAAGCTCCACACGGAATGTGGTCCCGGCCAGGATTCTGTTTTGTTTTTCTCATCAACATTATAACCAAATGTTGTTGAACAAAACAATGTTATTCAGGGACTTGTACATAGTTCTCATGGATATTAGTTAGTAGACAAGAAATAGTTAATTATTAAGGAAATTTAGAAAACAACAAAAAAAAGAAGAGAAAACATAAAGTCTCAGATCGGAATTATTTAAAATTATAAAATTAGTGTTGCTTGGTGATTTGAGCCTTCTTGGTAAGATGAAAAAAAAAAAAAGACAGGAAAGACACTGTGGCATGACAAAAAGAAATAATTGCGAAAGACAATACAGACGTACAATGCCACTGACCCAGTGGGAACAGTCTTTCCACAGAAGCAAAATGTCTTCCTGAGCTCAGCTGGCGCTAAGTTTATGCCCTGAGGCATGGTTATAAAGTTAACCTTGAAAGGTCCTAATGAAATGAGTTTGGTGGTCTCAGCCTATATATTTTTATATGCACTGGTGCACGCCTTGGAACATATCTTGACGGTCTGTCTGTACAACAGAGCACCATGTATCTGAGATTACAGCGTGACCTGTAGTCTTCACACCATAGCTCCAATTTTCCCACATGATGCACCTCTCAAAATTCAGCCCAGAAGGGAGAAATGACTTCTTAATGACAGTCTGTACATTATTGATGGGACAATAGGGTGGTAAAGAGATAACCCTAGGTGTCTTGTTTGCCAGTTGATTAACCAGAGTGAGTGCATTCCCTAGAGAAAACACGCCTTGCAGGAAACCAGTTATCCATTTGCACTAGTAACAATATTGCAAAATTTGAGGTTCACTCTGCCACCTCCTTTCCTCAAAACCTCTGTGGAGTCTGGTTCATTAAGTCAGACTCTATATTAAGACATAAAATTAAAATTGAGATACATACATACCATTTGGGTCATTAGAGTACTATTAAGAACTTGGATTGAGAAACACGATAGAGTTCTATTATGTGTATTTCCTGGTGATAATGACAGGTCTCTTGGGTGACGTTTCTAAGTTTTAAGGCAAGAAATCTTTGTATAATATGTTTGGAAGGGTATGAAGGTTGCTATGTGTATTATATTTGTTTCAAATAAAATATTTAGAAGTGAAATAATCCCTTCAGACCATTATAGGTTAAAGCCTTAAGATTTGAAGAATTGTCTAGTGACGTTCTAATGTGACAGCGTCACTCTTTCATGAAAACAGCAGAGATCCAGTTGTAGATGCCCAGCCTTCTTGTGTCAACTTTGGAATCAGTTCCACAATGTCAGCAGTTTATTCTGTCTCCTGTAGGCAAAGACATTTACCTTCTCTTGAAGCTACTGCTCCATGACAGAATCTGACTCAGGATGCCCTTCTGTTATATTACACAGAATTGAATGTTGGGCAAAATTCTGTAGCAAACTTTTTCACAACTGAAAACTTTGTGTCGCTCCTTGGAATGTGAGTGCCAGGCTGATAAATAGCTTGCATTCTTTATATTTAACTTCTCTGAATGGAGTTCAAGATTTTTTTTTTCCTCTGGGGCCATTAGGAATTTATGAACCATTTTTCTTTTCTTTAATCTTCAGAGGAGAATCTACTTGTACAGAGAAGACTCCAAGGCATTTTTCACTTTATAAATTGAACCTAGTTAACGGGTATTAAACAGGAAAATTCTAGGATTTCTGGGGAAATGTACAACAGGGGCACATAGACGTAAAGAATATGGACTAAGCATAAAACCTTTTATTCTCCCTCATTGAGAATCATATTTCCTGTGTCTTACAGAAATAGCAGACTTACTCAGAAGTTAGCAATTTCATTGAAAGTTTCCATGATTTATCATGTATTAGAAGTGGCACCTCCACACCCACTGCCGTTTTCTCATTACCCTTAACATACTAAAGAAGTGTTGAGTTAAAAATCCCATGTGACTTTAGCATTTCTTCTCCTGGCTAATGCAGGAAACTTGGGACTGAAATAAAAAAGGAAGATGAATTACTTAGCCCGCAGAGGAGAAGGCTAAGTGGGTTTGAGGATCATGCAGGAAACTTTATGCTAGTCTTCGTGTACAGAACATGTATAGTACAAAGATGGGTGGCTAGGTATTCTCCACATTGCCAAGATCATAATAAGCGGAAATAAAATAGGAAGGACCCAGAGTAACAATGAGGAAACATTTTCTGATGTTGACATTTGTTGGTTATGAATGTGTTCAGTTCATCATTCAATATTTATTAAGTTTCTATTACATGAAGTCATAGTCACTTAAGATGGAATGGTTTACTTGGGGGTCTTTTTGAATATATTTACATTTTGTTTGAAATGATTTAGTTGATTTTATTTAGAGATAGAGAAATGGATCGTTGGCTTTGTGATTTTTGGGATTCCTTCAGAGACACATAGCAAAAAAAGTGAGATGCTAATACAATTGTTCATGTTGATATAACATGGGGTTTCCCAACATGCATTTTAAGAAGCACACGAAAAAAGCAATTAAATACGGGTATCCAACAATAGGATTATTGAGGCTCTCATGTCTTTGGATCTATCTTTCAAGCATAGTCCAACAATAGCTGACTAATATCCTTGAGTTCTATCAATCTTCTCTTCTTGCAGAGTTGAGCAGATGAAGCCTCGCTGTTTTGGTGGCTCTAGTACCATTCTAGTGGCTTCACCTACTGAGTGAAATGAGGACCATCGACTTGGGCTAAATACTTCTCTCTCAGCTTTGCTATCAATGCTGCCCTGACCTGCTTGTGACTCAACTCCAGTTTTGGCCTGATGGACGTCATTCTTGCTCCCCATGTAAGACATCGATTCCTCTGACCCTGAATCTAAGATCATGGAGGGTCCTTTCCTCGTTGGGAAAATCATCACTTGTTAAACTCCCGAATGGTAAGGACTTGCTCTTTTAGTAGGACAGGTTCTCCTTTTCCCTGAGTTTGAGGAAAATATGAGTTTCCAGAGTTAATATGGACATAAAACTGAAAATCTTAACTGATAGGTCACCAGTATGTAATGATTGGCTTCAAGCAACTAAAAAGCAGCTATAATTGTGGGTGAGTTCTGATCTCCCCAGAAACCCTCCTCTTGTTGGCTATGCCCTTAGTTGTCACCATAGCCAGAGAAATTTCAGTCATGAAGCTGGGGCTGAACCGTCATCAGTTACAAAGCCATCTTGCCACTTTCCAAGACACCATAGTGTCTATGCTCTATTTTGAAATTGTTAGGACATATTTTTAGAACATATTCAACTCTCTTCATTCTACTCTTTGTCAACATTTGTATTTTATTTGTGAACATTCCTGCGTCTACTTAAAAGTAGAGAAAATATTTCTTTTCCTACCCGATAACTAGCATAGTATTTTGTGTGAAATAGATGCTGAATTAATATAATTAAATAAATGACACATAATTCGTGAAATGAATAAAGTTAACATTGTACTGTTTCTACTAGAATTTATACTTCTTTAGCATGCTGCCAAATGGCCAAGTCTATTCTTCATTGATTTCCTGTCAATCATGAAATACATATTTTACTGTTCCATTTTGCTCTGTTGTTCAGAATTCCCCATTTCAGCCATAATTTATTACAAGCTCTATGCTATTTAGGTCTGCTTTCTGGTCCTAAATGACCAAAATAGCATTATAGATATAATTCATACTGGATAGAAAGCTTAATACAGCTTCTCAACATTTGATCACTTCATAATGTCATATTTTTGGGTTAATGGTATACTTAATCCTATTTCATTAAGCTAAAATGATAGTCTAATAAAAATTATGGTGTCTACAAAGTATGATTTTAATATTTAAAATAACTAAGATAATATATATCTAGAAGTCACATTTCTTTGTTAATTGATCCTTGTAGGGACATTCTGATGGAGATGTTGAGGTGATGTCTCTGTCAAATAGCATGATTTAATATAATACTACATAACTTATGGGCAGATATGCATTAAGATTGTCTTTTCAGAACCTTCCTATCTTTTCTTCTTTCATTGCAAAGAGATGTATAAGTGCCTAATTGTATTTTTCAATTTCACATGCAAACTTTATTCATTTATAACTAGATAATTTGATAGATACAACTATATGGAATCATGTTTTTTTTTCAATTTTGGACAAATTCATTTGCTAAAATTCAATATAAATATCAAATTGAACAAAAGTCAGCAGATGTGTTCTTCTTATGGACAGAAGCTCAATAGATATTAAGACATAAGAGGAAAACTGTAGCTCTAGTGACAGGAAATATATTGGATTAAATGTTTGTAAAAAAAAAATTGGAGCACACTTAAGTAAGTATAGAATGGTATGCAAAAAAGTTAGCATGGGTTAATAAAAAGGAAGATGAGTGTTTGGCTTAATAAACCAATTAAGTTTCATCAGGCAAGAGTCCATGAGTTCCTGACTGAGGTAAAGCAATAGGTATAATTTGTTTGCAGATTCAGAAGCCTCTTTGACATGCTACCATGTCATAGACAAGAACTTGAAGTCAGCAAGCTATTCACAGAGCAATTACTCATTGAATGAAAAAATAGTGCACCATGATGAGGAACATGGAGAGGCATCCAGATTAGATAGGACAAAGAACTAACTAGAAGGAGGGGGCCACAGGTGTGCCCACATGCCATCTCTGCTCGGACAGCTAGTAAAGGGAACAAAATTGAAATCTGGGAGGAAACTAGCATTGCCAATCAATAATATCATCAAATGAATTAGGATCAAATTGCATCTGTTATTAGGAATTTATTTCCTTGATTTTCCGGTGCCTTTGAATTCCTTATAAAATATGAAGAGTTTTACATCAGTGATAGCTGTATCTTTCATGCCAAAATGGATTTCACACTAATGAATGAGTAGAAAGTTGTCTCCAAAGGACGTATACAAACAATGGCAGGCCAGATCTCTATTGCTCTACTCAAGTCATAAATCTGGATATATTTTCTCCTCTTCGTTCTTCTTTTCACGTTTTCCAACACCTATAAGCCCTGCTCACCACAGCACGATGTCTTTCACTGTCTGTGTGAGCAAACGGCAATGATATCACATTTTTCACATTTTCACTTCAGTGTTGAGTCAGACTCCAATATTTTTATACCTCAATTATTTCAATTATTTTCCAATGGTATCTACATTCTTATCCCTCTAACTCCAAAACTGGCTTCTTTTCTTTAATTCTGCACTAAATTAATGATACAATCCTCTGAAAGGTTATTTTTGGTATCTCTTTTTCCTTTACCTGAGGGTCTTAATCTTTCTATACTTGCTTTTTCTCCATATTCATAAATTCATTTTATTTAGACCTCCAATACTCCTAACCAGTATTATTACAATAAATGATAACAGCTTCCAAGTATATGTTTATTCTTTAAAACATGCATTGTGCTAGTGATTTTTATAAACATTATTTTTCGTAATTTTTATAACACTGTGTCAAGGAGGATATTACTATGCTTTCTTTACAAATAATGGGCAGGAGACTCAGAAAGGCTAATAAACTTGCTGAAGTTCACACAATTGGTAAGATGAGGATCCAGGATTCAAAACTCTGATTCTCTAATGCCACTTTTTTGCAATAGTTCTCATAATTGTTTCCAATCTCTTGTCCTTGCTTTACTTTACCTTCATATTATCACCAAACTGTTTTTTAAGGGATTATTTGACTTGGAATTTAAATCCCTTTAATGCAGGCTACTTACCCATATTGCTTTCTGGATACAGTCTAATCTCCTTGGCACGCCACGTCAAGCTCTCCATGATCTGGCCTGTTTGGCCTCATCTCTCCCCACTGAACTGCTCACTTCCTTTATTGCAGATTCTTCTGCTCTTCATGCCTTTACCACTGCCTTGGAATCTCCTTCTTCATTGTCCAGTGGCAGATGCGTCATGATTTCATCCTCTCCTTTATATTCCATTGTTTGTAAGGTCCTTTGCGGGGAGGGCTGTCACTTATTTCTGCAAACTGATGCCCAACACAATGACTTTCACATGAAAGATGCTTAAGAAGAGGCTGTTGATTTAATGCATGGGTATGCCCCAGTGATTTCCCTCTGTCTTAAATGTACACCTTTTGAACAATTTAACTTTTATTTACATTCTGACCTTTTAAGATATTTTTGTTATGTACATTCCTGTTTAATTTCTGTTCTAATGTATGCAAATTTTTGTAGCCTAGATTTTTTTACTTAATCTTATATCACAAAGATATTTCAATATTATTTACACTTTTAATAATTATGTTTAGGCAGATGCATAACGTTACCTCTAGTTAATACACTTGACTATTTCCTTTACAAGGCAATTACAATTTTACCCATTATGGGTAACATTGCAGTGAACACTAGGGCACAAATATTTTTTTAGAAAATTGTTCTTACAAATATCTGACTTAGGGTATATACCTAGCAATAGGATCAGTGGATCAAAACATTAACTTTTACATAACCTTAAAGAACGAGTCAGCAAACTATAGGCTGTGGGTCACTGCCTGTTTTTATAAGTAAAGTTTTATTGTAGCACAACCAGACTCATTCATTTATGTATTGTCTATGGCTGCTTTCAAAGGGAAAAAATAGTGAAGCCTATAAAGCTGAAAATATTTGCTATTTGCCTCTTCACAGAAAAATTTGCCAACTCCTGCCGAGACACATATTTCTCAAGTTATTTCTGTAAGGCAGTTTTCACTACCAAAGAAAAACAGTGTTGACCGATTTTACAACACTTGCATCAGTGTTGGGAATTCTGAATGTAGGAGAACATTTATGAATTGTCTTTTCTCCATGGTAGTCTCACAACTTTGTACTGGGAGGGAAATTGAGAGATCTAGACTCAGGTAGAGAGATTGGTACCAGGGGACCTGGCGGTTAGAAAATTGCCCCGAAGCCGGGTTATATATGCATCCAAAGAAAGTCTGTTACTTTTGGAGTCACCATTAGCACGTCAGCAACTGCCAGGTGCTTCCTACCTCTAGCTAATGAGTTTTATGGAGATCACACCCTCAGCTAGTTTGCATTGCCAACAAATCCAAGAGATACACAGTATAAGAGCTCTAACCCATCAGACTTCGTTACATTTTCTGCTTTAGCATGTTGAATCGTTGCAGATGTTTTGCCTTCCAAGAGCACAGTTTAATATACACAAAAGTGCCTTAAAGCAAAATTTAGGTTATCACATAAAGGTATGCTGGCTTGCTGCAGCACGGCACGATGCTGAGATTGCATGCCATGTACAAAGGCGTTATCACGTTTCATCATTTCAGTGTTGCAAAATCAAGTAACACCGGCATATTATGGGACAGATTATCTTGTAATACAATGTGACCCAATTTGCTAAATCAAAATGGAATGAAAACTGCATCTTGTAGCAACACCTAAAATATCTTCTGAGTCATTATCTTTTTAATGAAAAGCAACACTGGACAATTTCAACGCAAATTGTGGTTTAGCATCTCATTAACTGAATAATGGCTTACACACACCATGCATTTCTAAGCACCTGAAGTGCTGTAAAAATGTACACTGAAATGAGGCAACAGTCCATTCTTCTAACCATCCTCAGATGACAATTAAGATCTTTCTGTCCTTCAATATTTCACAATAATAATTTGCTTATCTTCCTCAGAGATTAAGTATACCAGAATAAGATTTCCAAGCAGCCTATTTACTACATTTGTAGGTATTTAAATAATTTGTCCCACTGTGGATTGTATGGGTATTTGATTCTGATTTGCCATTTGACTAGTACATTTCTTTCTAAGGAGGTGTAGCAGGTCTAACAATAAAAGAGAAGGCTGGGCACAGTGGCTTATGCCTGTAATCCTAGCACTCTGGGAGGCCGAGGCAGGAGGATCCCTTGAGCTCAGGAGTTCGAGACCAGCCTGAGCAAGAGCGAGATCCTGTCTCTTAAAAAATAAATAAATAAAAATAAAAGAGAAACTGCCTTTGTGTAAGAAAGTCCTCCTAGAACATAAATTACTACTGGGCATCTCCAGTAAAACAAATCTTGCAACTTTTTCATTGAGGCCTAATGAGACCAGTATGTCTCTCTTTTTCAGTTCATTTAAAAGCATCTCCCTCCATAAGTGGTATTTGCCTGTAGTAATCAAGCCATCAGTAGGCTGATTTCACTTCTTTTGCACAAACTTTGCCTTGTGTTCATCACCCTGGTTCTTTCCCCCATAAGCCTGGGCTATTGGGCTGGAATGGCTGCTCCATACCAGGCTGGAATATCTGCGGGCACTTTCTTCCTGATTCACACTGAGCGAGCAATCAATCCCATCTGTTCATTAGCATTAGGAATTCACAACGTACCCAAAGCTATTCTTCAAGTGAGGTCGTAAACTTTCAAGGCAGCTTGATAGATAGATAAATGGATATAGACATATGCAAATCTGTATCCATCTATATCAATACCGATAGCCACATACAGTTTTTTATACCTTCCGATTCTCACATAGACTTTGAATACTAAGAATACACAGGCATCTGGAAATAATTGTTTGTGGCTCACCTCATTTGTATATGCTGTTAGGCTTGATGAAAAAAGGAAACGGTTTTCTATCAACTTCATCCTTCTCCATAAAATAGTATCTCTAGACTAATTGTTTGTCATACCATATTTGTAATATTAGTAAAAGGGAACAAGCTGTTTTTCAAAACACTTATGGATCTGGGCCAGATTATCAGTCAGGTGTTAATAGTCCTTGGTTTTTGCTTCAAGCAACTATTCATTGATTTAGATAGCATTCTTGTATTCAGTAAGTTGTCGAAGTCAAAAATAATATGTCCTAAATTCTCCATGGTCCAGTTTGCTGGAGTATCAATATTAAAATATAGCAGTGTATGAATTAGCTAGTGTGCCACATGTTTTTTTTCAAATAAATACAAGATAATACTAAAGAAACAAGCCCTATGAAACAGAGTCTTCCTGCTTTACAATATAATTGAAAATAAACTCCCCTTAATATTTAAAGTATAAACTAAGCTGAGCTGTTAAGAGTACTTACAAGCACTGATGCATTGTGTTTGCTATGAAGGTGTTTTAATCAAATACTTTGCTTCTCACAATGAACTCTGCCGACTTTCACAGGCTAGTACAAGTTGCAAGTAAATATAATTATTTAATCTCTAATATGTCTCAAAGAATACCTAATACTTGGTAATCTTAAATATACCTCCAAAGTCTCTAAAACTAAATGTTTTAATCAAAATACTAGATTTGTTTCCTTAAAAGAGTTGATAATATTTTGTCGAAAATATCATTGCTTATTTTAACTTTTCAATATTTTACTAAAACTGTAAAAGTTAACCATGTTGATTACTATAGTATAACATGTCCCAAGTTTTAAAAAAATAGTTTAAATGAACTTCATAAACTCCCTGAAACCATGAACACTGAAGTATGGGAAAATCCAAAAGTATCTATATAAATTATGTTTTCTACTACTTATTAAGACACTCTTAGAATAAGCATCCACTTAAGTATATCATATTTGGAATACATTGTTTTCTGTTAAACATGGGAATTTACTAACCAAATTTCCCCTAGTCATTGATAATATGTGGCTGTCAAATATGTCTCAGTAAAAAGAGAACCAAATGTAACAACTCTTGAAATAAGATCTGGGAATTTTAAAAGTACGCCTTTTGCATAATCACTAAAGCATAACAATTGGAACTCTTTAAAGTCAACTTTCCTAAATGAAAAAATTATAAAAGCATGAACAGAAAATTTAAATTGTATGATAAGATTCCTAAAGTCTCCATCGGTCATTTAGCACCACAGGACAAAGCATATTTGTGGTATATTTTTTTGATATATTATATCACTGCCCATTATATAATTTCTGTAACATTTTTTCATTGATCTTTTATATACTTTAAAATATTAAGTTGAAAAGAAAGTGATTTGAAAGTACAGTGGCATCTGTGAAAAAATGTCAGTTAGGGGCACTTGGTGCTGTACATTTGTCCTGAAATTCCATTAGGGAGGATGGCAGAGAGGAGAGCAAAACAGGAGTGAGTAATGGAGGGAGCATGGCAGGAGGCTACAGGCTGTGTTCAGACAGCTAAAGATAGAAGGGAAACAGTGTGAGCTGACATTCTCCTATTTATTTCCAAGCTCTAATGGAGAGGAAGACAACACATTATAGATTATTTTTCTTCACAGCTGGTGACATTTTGGTTAACTGTATTTATTAAAAAACTCTTACCTCTTAGTTTTGACTGAAGTTGTTATCCAGTCTCCAAATTTTGAATGATATGTGACTCATCTAAATCCTTCTTTGTAAGATCCAGTTAGTCACGACATTTTATGCATTTTTCTTTCAAGATAGCTCTCATCCAAGTTTTTTCACTTTATTTTTATGGTCCACACCTTAATCCACAATTTCATCGGCTCACACAGAGATGAATCAGAGCTTCCAATGTGTTCTCTCGAATTCCAGTCTCCTCCATCTGATCTGTTGTACATACAACTGACAGATAAACCTTGCTTAAATCCTTTTCTTTAAAAAAAGGAAACTGTGTTGTTATCTACTCTTCACAATGAATTTCAACATTATAAAGTTTCTCTTCATCCAAACAACCATATATCATGTGATTTCTCAAATATAATTTTAGCTTAAGTTATATCAGCTGCTACATATCTGGGTTTTGTATCTGCTGGGCTTTGTTTGGATTTCATATTTGAATTGAGCTTTTAAGACTGAAAATGTAGTACCATTGGTAGAAAATTACAGGGTTTTTTCAAGTTGTCCTTTTCTTGATAGACATAGCAGTTGCATTCATTGTTCCCATAACTATGATGTAGCTTTTGACTAAGCATTAGTAGTCTAAAAATTAATAATTTAACTATTTCTGCATCCAATACATTTCAAGATGTAGGCATATTTTAGTTTATATTGAAAGGAACCATGTTAGAGGTTGTAAAGTTGTTACAAATAGATCTAAAGGGATCTTTTTTCCCTGATTATCCAAATGTTAAATTCCATGTCTTTTTGTATAGGTGATTTTACATTACAAGACAGTACCTGTTCCCTAGGCCCTGGAATAGAGGAAGTCTGGATGTTTAGTTGAATGCACTGACAGGAAAGAGGCCACGAGATGATGAAGGCAGAGATTGGCGTGATGCATCTGCAAGCCAAGGGATGCCAAGCACCGCCGGAAGCTAGGGGGCAGACACGCAGGACAGTCTTCCTCACAGTCTCCAGAAAGAATCAACCTTGATGGTGCCTTGATTTTGAACTTCTAACCTTTAGAACTGTTAGAGATAAGCTTCTGTTATTTTAAGCCACCCAGTTTGTGGTACTTTGTTACAGTAATCCTAGGAAACGAAAACAATATTTAAGTGTGTTAAGTACTAATACATCTATCTGTCTATCAATCATCTACCTACCTACCTACCTACCTATCCATCCCACATCATCATCTATCAATCTATTCAAGTTCTGCACATCCATCTATCTAGATATCCTAATAAAGCACACAAATCTTTAAGCCAGCCAAGTTGCAATATTTTCAGTGAATACTTAATTTTTCAAATCCTCAGTTTTCTCCTCTGAAACTTGGATATATTTTAGAGTTAAATAAAATAAAACATAGAATAGTACCAGAAACATTAGTAAGGCATCAATAATTTTATACACACACACTGACGTATATACACACATAAATACACACACACCATGGTTTTGTAGTAGCAACTGTTAGTTATTTGCCTATATGCATATTCTCTTTACTCATTAGCAATATCTGTCTGGCTAACTATGTATTTATCTATCTGTGTGTCCTTATATACATACAAATGATTAAGTGGTTTGTAGCAGAAATTGCTGGTTGTTCCTCCATATCTATCCTTCCTCTAGAGCTTCACTGAAGTGTATAAAAATCTGGAATAAAAATGATTTTTTCCATCTGCTCAAACCTACAGGTTGTGACCGTAGAACTATATCTGGCCGTTGGAATATATGGGGATTTGTCAGGTTAACTTCCAGTCCGTGGGTATAAAAGGAGAGAGTGCACCCTTCTTTGTTGTATGGGATCCTGATCATCTTGACTATCAGGTAGAAACAGCGAGATGGAAACTGCATTCTCTGCTGAGAGCAGGAGAGCCAAAGATAGGAGGAAGATCAGTTAATTACAGTTTCGTAGTAGTTAATTAATTCTAACAGATCTCTGTGTACTGGTATCTTGAGAATATTTGAATCTCAATATAAAATGTTTCATATAAGCTATGAAACATATAAATGGGTGAATACGAGGACATTCTGTAAGTGCAGTCATATTTAACTGTTGAGTCCTTCATATCTGTAATTAGGTCCCTGATGAACATGAAACCTTCAAACCAGCCCCAAACTTCAGGTCCTCAAACACTTTGTAGGAGAGAGGGAGAAACTTTCTTATTTAGATGGCAGTCGCACCAATCTCTATACTTTCTAACGTCAATATTCCACATGCATATAAAAGTGAACACTGGCTATATGCACAGTAAACTTCAAGAAGCTTCTATAAGTTTATCTGGTTAATGAACTAACAAACTCTCTGCACGAGTTCCTAGCACTGGCTCTTCAGCTGGCTGGCTAGGGCAAGCTCTCAGGGATCCTGGAACTAGATCTTTAAGGGCTTTGATTTGCTACACATTGTCCTGCATTTTATATTTTTTTTAGTCCCATGCTGCTTGTGAATCATTGGCAGCAGGTTCTATCTTTGACTCCTTCTGCTTCGAATGATTTTCTCTTTATGAAATTTTGGGACTGTCTCTTCTAAGTGCATAGAAATAATTTTGGCTTTTTTCTGTTGTTTTTCTATTTCTCTGTGCTCATTCTCCTCTCTCTCTTTCCTTCTCTTTCTCTCTCTCTGAGTTTGTGTGTGTGTGTATGTGTGTACCAAGCTTTATATAGGTTACAAGAAGTCCAATTTCTCCAAAAATTTTTTTATAATCTATTTTCAATTTTATATCTCCTAACTCACTGCTATAATCAGGCATCATTTTTTGAGGAATGTGGAAGAAATGTTATTAGGAGAGGCAGCATAAATCAGCTTACCGCTGGGACTGTTATCTTTTTCCCAAGAAGATACTTTCCATATATTTTGCTACAGATGCCCGATCACCTTCAGCACAGGACCATACGCACCAGGGAATACAGGATCAAATGGGCATTTGCTCTTGTGGGGGAGGAAAGACATTCCTTCTGCCATTCTAAGTTCAAAAGCTGGGTCTATAAAATAAACTGACAACAGGCAGATTGAAAAAAGGTATACAAATCTATTAAGTTATTAATATTATATGCACAGGAGCATCCAAAGAAAAAAAAGTGAAGGCCCAAAAAAGTGGTGAGATTTGAGAGCTTATATACCATCTTAATATTGGAAAAAGCTGGGATATAGGCCACTTAGGGGAGAGCAAATGATTTTGAGGAAAAGCAAATGGGCCCTTAGAAGAATAGATGGGAGATAGGACGGTTTGTGTCAAAGTTTGTCTGGGTGTGGTGTGGACTTATCATCTTCTCTGCTGTGATGAGAGTCGACCTACCCTGGTTGATGGAACTCCTGGGGAGGGGATTTATGACAATTGAGGTCCTTTTGGGAACTCTGTCTTTAGGCAGATAAGAGAAGATCAGAGGAAGCCTCTCCAGGTATTTGCTGTTGTTTTTCAAGTGTCTTCAGCTCAAAAAAAAAAAAAAAAAAATCAATATGCCGAAGCAGCATATTTTGGGGTGGCGTATTCTGGTCTCCAACAGCATTCACTGCCCAAGAGCCAAATAGCCAGCAACGCATAGACTGTGTATAACATAGGAACTGAGAGAAGGGTGAAAAGCCTGGAAAATTTGCCCATGAATAGCATTGTCCAAAGACAGAAGATGGGGGACTTGAAACTAGAGTGCTCCAATAGTCCTGAGCGCAGTGACAAGAAACAGAAATGCCAACTAGCCTCCAATTACACCAAAACCATTTAAACTAGTTAGGGTAGTTGCTCAGAGCTCGGACCTAAGGTCAACCTGGCAGTATTTGAATCCTTGTTTTACCACTTAGCTAGCTGTAAGACCTGGGGGAAATAACTTACCTTCTCTCACTTATTGCACCTAATAATGGCACTTGCATAATGGTTTTGGTGAGGACAAATAAGTTAATTCACGTAAAGTACTTACCAAGGTGCTTGATGCATCATAAATGACCCACAAGAGTTAACACTACTAATTACTATTCTACACCTTGCATGCTTTACAGAGGCTTGGCTAAGCCTACTGGCTTTACATCTTCCAGTGGCAGTTTTTTATCAATTGAGAATAAAGAGAAAATGGTAGAACTTACATCAAAAAAATTAGGATAGAGGAAGGGAAAAGAAGAAGAGAAAATAAAGGTTCAGGACAAGAGAACATGTCTTATGACTACAAAGTAATAAAACTGACAATTTTCTTCCACAGTAAATTCTAAAGGCAAATTCTTTTTTTAAAAAAAAGGGCAAATTCCTAAGAGGAATTTTATTCCAAAAGTGCTCTGAGCCAAGACAGTGAAATGGAATAAATTGTGTCCCCGCTACGGGGAATCTTTGAAGTAGAACACTCATTTTGGTTATGTACCCTGTAAAATGTACTAAAAGAATTCCACTTGTTATTTTATTAGATAACCTATATAATCATTAAAATTGCATTAGAATAATCTTTAAATAAAAGACTTGTGCTCATACACACAGACACACACACACACACACACACACACACTCTCTCTCTCTTCTGTAGGAATTGCAGACACCCCTATATAGGGCACAGCTCAGAATTTAGATGCAAACACCTTTGATTTTAGGGATCACAAAAGCTTTAATACTTCAGGTCAGTTCGACAAACATTTATTGAGTTTCTATTCCATGCCGGTATTGCAGTAGGTGTGAAGGGAGATTACACCAAAAAATCAATTTTGATATAGTCCCTCTATGATCCAGTAAGTGAATCAGACACATCAACAGCTAAAACAATGCTGCAGAGGGCTTCCTCTGATCGAAATGGGAAATGTGTGACAAGAGAGTACAGGGGATGGGACAATAATCATGTCAGTTAAGAAGGATCTGACGGTTCCTCTAGGAAGTGTAGCTTGAGCTACGCTTTGAAGAAGGGACAAAACTCTGGTGAGTGGGAAGAGTGAGGGATGGCCCCTGAGCTGCAGGTTTTAAAGAAAGAAACATGTTTCCCTTGAAGCCTTTGTCCCTTAACAATCTTAACTCTGTCTTTGACACCTTCTGGTGCTAATCCCAGATTTCCTATTGCCTTATGTAAAAAGAAAATCAAAATCTCAGGGATCCCCCCCTCCACCCCCAACTCCTTATGAAAGAGAAGGTAAAGGCCTCAGGCACCTGCGGATCATTCATGGAGGAACTTCCTTGCTGACCTCCCGTGAGCAAGGACGTGCCCACTGTAACTACGTCTAGCACCTAAAACCAAAGCCTGTTCCTTGGATTCCACGCTAATAATGAATTACAAGTTTATCGTTACAGGTAACAGGACAGAGACAAGACAGAATCGGACATTCTTCCTCCTACCCAGGGACATCTGCTTAATTAATGCTTCCTTCACTCCCTTTTGCTCTTCTCACATTTGCCTTGTTTTATGTAAAATGTAGATTTTCCTGGATCCCACCAGATTGTAACCATTGTCTCTCTACTGCCCCCTCTCTGCGTGTTTTTCTTTCTGTATGCCTTTAAATGTTGAAACTTCCAGATTCCCATTCAGAAAAAAATCACCCCCAGCTCTGACTGTGGTTCATGCTTTTTCCTGGGGCACATCCTCAACGCCGGCTTAGTAAACCTCCGTTAACTGGGACTTTTGCCTCAGTCACTTATTTGAGTGGACACGTGTTACAAGACATGTCCTCAATAACTGACTCCGCCACTCCCGCGTTGTTTGTCAGTAAGTGGTTAGTAATATTGTCCAGTGACTGAACTGACCATGAAGAGGGGGCCAGGGACCATTTTGAGAGGCAGACTTTCAGTCCTGAACAAGCTCTGCACCTGATAGGAACAAAAACGCCTATAGAAGATGCTGGTAGGAGTCGTCCTCCGAGATCGGGGAGATATAGATTGTGCATCAACCACACGTTTTCTGCATGAGCCACCAAATTCCTTTGAACGGTCTACTTCAGAACCTGCATGCTGGACTTTCAGTGACTCTGCAGGCCAAGGGAAGAGACTGTGAAGCAGTTCGTTCCCTGATGCTCTGCCAAGCCTATGCTCAGCGCATAGGCTGTTGTTAGCGCGCCATGCATGGTTCACTCTAATTAAAGGTAATGAGCCTCCTATTTCAAATGGCAGGAAATTTTGTTCATTTTTGCTTTACGGGAGCAATACAGAGAAAAACCCATGTGGACCGAGGACATGGCGCATGGAGGTGATAAGACCACTTCTTTCCTCCAGGAACAACTAGAAAAAGCAGTAAAGATCAAATGCAAGGGTTTGTTAAAAAAGGACTACTAAAAGCTCAACCAGTCAGGGAGCAATTTATCATTTGGATCAGCCTAATGAGAAAAGTAGTGCAGTGAATGATGTGACAATATTAAGCGACAAAATAGTGAATGATTAATGAGTGGCAAATTGAGAAAAAAAATAGGGATAACAGTTTCATCATGGTGCAAAAGAGAATTTGACAAACTCATCCAAGAAAGTAATCAACTTTTTTTTCCTGTTAGTTGAACAATTTAAAATAAGGACAATTATTCTGCTTTCAAAAAATTCTACAAGGGTAAAGCAGTTAAATTTTTATATCATTTCAATAATTAAGGACTGCAAATAGATTTATAGGATTTGAGGCTTTTAATCTAAATTTTTTGAAAATTATGTTGCAGCTATGTAAGATGAATTAAAAGTAGACAAATATGGTAAGTACATTGATAAATATTAATATTATGAAATAAGATACATTTTATTTATTGTAAATGGAAACTTCGTGAAATACAGTTTTATGCTGAATATAGGTAGAAAATTTTAGATTGTATGTTTTGTAGAATTAATTTGTATTGTCTGACCGCTAATTCATAATGTTTTTAAACTCATTCCTTCTTTCTTCTTTTAAACAGAAAATTATATGTGATATTTTTTACTGACTTAGACCATAATAATAGAGTATCATGGAAAGGACCTTGGCCTTAGGGTAGCTTTTCATGAATTCAAATCCTCAGCATTGTTTTCTTTTTCCTAACTATATAGACTTGGGAAAGTTTCTTAAGTTTTATAAGTTTCCTGAAATTCAGTTTCCTCTTATTCAAACTTGACCTAACACACTCTCACAGAATTATTGTGAAGAATTAACGAGATAATATCTGGGACATAAACAAACAAACAAAACAAAACCTAGTACCTGTCACAGAATATACTTCCGCAGTGTTAATTTTCTCCCGCTATCCCATTACATAGTCTCAACAGAAAGTTAAAAATCCAACCTTGTTCAAGATCCAATTGAAATAAATAAGAATGACAGAAGTCAGGTCAGTTGGTTTCCAGTGACTTCAAGGGCAAAGTGTATCGCAGAGTCCTGGGATGCAAATGATGGAGAAGATCAGATTTGAGTGGAGTTTGCCTTGCACAAATACGATAAATGTCCTTCTCCTTGAGGATGATAACATTTAGTACACATTAATGAAAAAAATAAGTGTTGCATGCCTAGTCAGTCAGTCATGTGCTGCATATGCCTAATCCGGATTAATCTTTAAATAGGGAACAATGTAAATAGCAAATTCACATTTTGAGTTCTGATTTGTAACATGTATTATAACAATAATAATTTGTTCAGTTCAGTAAAACTTAATGCCCTTTGAAATGTCTTAATGTAAATATGTTGACTAAAAATGGGTCACTTGGGAAAGGCATGTGAAATTTGATGACTTGGAAAAGTCTTAAGAATGGCTTAGATAGGACCC
>CM052454.1:8894031-8941893 GCA_028533085.1 Varecia variegata | reverse complement strand
CGTTCAATGGGGAGAATAGTCTTTTGAAGAAATGGCACTGAGACAGCTGGCTAGCCACATGAAAGAGAATCAAGTTGGACCCTTACCTTATACTATGTATAACCATTAAAATAGATCAAAGGCTTCAATGTCAGAGCTAAAACTATTGAACTCTTAGGAAGAAAACATAGGGATGAATCTTCATGATCTTGAATTTAACAGTGGATTCTAGGCATGGCAATAAAAACATGAACAATAAAATAGATAAATAGGACTTCCTCAGAATTAAAATCTTTTGTGTTTCAAAGGATACCGTCATGAAGGTGAAAAGACAATGTACAGAATAAGAGAAAACATTTGCAAATCATACATCTAATGAGGAATTTGTATCAAGACTGTATAAAGGACTCTACAACTCAATAATAAAAGGCAATCCAACTAAAAAATGGGCAAAGGGTCTGAACAGACATTTTGCCAAAGAAGATATAAAAATGGCTAATAAGCACATGAAAAGATACTTGGTATCATTAGTCATTAGGGAAATGCAGATCAAAACCACAGTGAGATGCTATTTCACACCCAACAGGCTGGCTATACTTTAAAAAAATCAGATAATAATAAGTATTGATAAGGATATGGAGAAACTGGTCCCCCCATGCACTGCTGGTAGGAATGTAAAATGGGGTGAACAACTTTGAAAATAGTCTAACAGGTCCTCAAGTGGTCAAACACAGAGTTACCATATAACCCAGTAATTCTACTCTTAGGTCTATACCCAAACAAATGAAAACGTATGTCCACAAAAAACACAAAAACAACAAAAAACTCATACCAAGTGTTTATAGCAGCATTATTTACATAGCAGCCAAAAGGTAGAAACAATCCAAATGTCTATTAACTGGTGAATGGATCAACATGGGAAATCCGTATACTGGAATATTATTCAGCCATTAAATTAGTAAAGTGATGGTATCTGCTTATACCATGGATGGACCTTGAAAACATTACGTTAAGTGAAAGAAGCCAGTCACAAAAGAACGTGTATTATATAATTTCGATTTATGTGAACTGTCCAGAGCAGGTAAACCTATGGAGACAGACAGTAGATTAGTGGCTGCTCAGGATGGGACCTGGCAGGGCAGCCACACTTCTTCCGTTCCTCTGTCCTTACACACCACAGTTGCTCCTAATTCTCCCTGGCTTCAACTTTCCTGGAAAGTAAGGTGCTGATTGCTGACTCAATCCTCTTCTCCTCCTTATTCTACACCACAAAAGCACCGCAGGGCAGGGATTACCTTGCAAGCCAGGTGGAGGTGACAAACAGCCTGTGGTCAGTGCTACACTTAGCAAGGAGAGATTCTGGAAAAGACCAGGAGTATTGACCCACTGGCAAATTTTCTAATCTGTCAATGAAAGCAAGAAACATTCTTTCTTTTTAGAGTAGGAAAAAAGAAAAAAGAAAAAGAAATGGTAAATAGAGTTGGAAAAAGGCTTTGAAGAAAACTTGACTTTGTCTATCAAATATTATCCCTAATGGTGTCCCTGTCACAGCAAATAAACCCCCTATCTCGAAAGCCTGAGGAAGAGACTGGAAGAAAATATTTCTGTTTTGACAGTAGACCTATAATGTGTATGAACAGCAGAGAAATTAATTCCTCTTTTTTTATGCGAGGCTAAATGGGTAATGGCACATTAAAGAACTAGAATTTCATCAAAGGTCATTTAAAACAAAGCACTCTAATTATTTACTTTTCTACAGATATTAATTATATTTTCACTCATGCATTTCAGCATTTCAAAATAAAAATTGCTCCTTGTCTGTATGCCAAAACATCTTTACAAAAGTTGTTACAGATTATTTCCAATACCTTTTGCTCAGCAATTTGGCATCCACACCGCTCAGACAACAACGCTCATATGGTAATAGTTAGATTTGTTTTTCACTGAGCCCCTCTCAGCCAAGTTTTTCATTTCCAGCCTGCACATGCCGAACTCTAGAAAATGTTTTAATTATTTGAACATGGGTATTTTTTAATCAATTAATATCATGTATGTTGCCCCCCCCCCTTTTTTTGCTGCTTGAAAAGTGGGCATCACTCTACAGATTTATTTCTTTTGACCTTATTTCTGAGGTTACAGTTAGGCAGACTTGGTTTTGAATTTCGGGCCTCTCTCTTCTTAGCTGTGTGACACTGGAAGACTGTTTAACTCTTTGAAGCTCACTTTTTTCATCTCTAAAATGAAAACGACACTTACCTTGCGGTGTTGTCAGGCATGAAGAGGTTGACTGGGATGATACAGGGGGCAGAGTCCTTGGCACATGGTCACCAATTCCAGTCGGTGCCTAACAAACTGCCCCCAAACTATGGAAGCAAACATGGTACTTTGCTCCTCATTTCTTAGGTCAGGAATCTGCAAAGGGCTTGGCTGGGCCATTCGCTCCAATGGTCTCGCCCAACAAGGGCAAGGAAACGAGGACTTCACACCCTTAGTCGTGGGGTCACATCACCAGGCACACAACTAGACCAGCTGTTGGCCAGATATAAGGAAAATTCGTAATGGATGGCCGAGGGGAGAAAATATCGATCATGGCTTTAGGACAAGCAATGAGGACCGCAGCTCATCCAACTACCGACTGTTGCTAAATCCTTGCAAGTCTGGCCACTACCGTGAGAGGGACTGTGTGTGGATGGGACGGGATGAGAACACCTGAGAGCGGAGAGGGGAGAACTACAGGTGAGAGGGATGATGCCCCCCGGGCTCTACCTGAAACCCTCCGCACAGCCGACTCTGGGACTGCAGCCATGACGAGTCCATTGAAGGCTTCCATCAGTTTCCCAAAGACGCAACCTGAGAGCACCTCCTCGGGCCTGGGCTGAGCATCTCCCCATTTCAGAACTTGCTACAAAACAACAACAATCAACACAGCACGACAGCAGCATAAAGACAGGCATGTACGTCGACCCAAGGTAGCTGAGAGTCCAGAAATAAATCCACATGCCCATGGTCACCTGATTTTCAAGGTGCATCTCTGGATTCCTGCTGGGGTTTTGTTTGTTTGTTTAGTTGGCTGGCTTTGGTTCTGATGTGCCCACACAGGAAATCTGCACGAACCTGTGCGTCATTCGGAAGCGTAAAGGAGTCAGTCTCAGTGAGGTTCTGCTTGACCGATGGAAGACACAAGCTGGAGAGCAGATGTGCAGTTGGTCGACTCTGAAACACGCACCATGGGGCTCTTCAGACTGGACCACGGAACCGAGCACCACCGCTGTGGCCGGGTCAGGGATGCATCCATGCATTTGCTTCTCCTCTTTCCTGCTCCGTCCAACACCAGCTCTCCTTGCTTTCCAGGGTCACCTGATAAAGAACCTACCTATATAGATGCCTTTCTCTTAGATCTTCCTTCAGAGGATGCCCAAGATAAGTGACTATCACGGAACCTCGGGTCACAGTAAGAATGGAAGAGCTTCTGGAACGTGAAACTATCACTCACTTTAAGGCATTTTACTTCTACATAGGAGCCTGGGAAACTTTCCTTGTTTGCTACATCAGGACTTGGCCCAATTAAATGACATTTGAAGCTTTTAGAAAACTAACTTATGGGGCATTTAATTCTCATTGACTTCTGGTTCCAAGCCTGGAAACTATCCTAATAGCTAGATCTAAAGAATCCAGTCCATGACGTAGCCAAGTCGGGACTGATGTCAACCTGACTCTCCCATTTCTGTCACTGGGGTGTGAACAGGAGGATTTGAGACAATGGTTGGCAGCCTTCACACAAAAGGACGTCCCCACGCTGTGGCAGATAGGCACCGACACACGTCTTCTCTGATTTCAAAACACTCTCCACTCGTCTCTGAACATTTCCCAATAAAGCTTGAGAATCCGGTTGTCTAAAACATAGCAAACGAGTTTGGGGTTCACTGACATTATTTTCAACTTCCTCTGCTTAGCACATTTTTAAGCATTCCACATTGATATACAAATGTTTCCAGGTTTGTTTGTTTGTTTTTTTTTTTTTTTGTTTTGTTTTTTAAAAATTGATTAATTTTTAATTAATAACTAATTTTAATTATCAAAATTAAAGCCTTTTGTTCTGTGAAATACCTATTATGAGAATAAAATGGTCAACCACAGAGCTGAAGAAAATATTTATAAATCACACTTCTGACATAGGACTGGTATTTAGAATTCTAAAATTCTAAAAATCAAACAATAAGAAAATAAACAACCCAGTATAAGAAATGAGCAAAAGATCCAGAAACTCCACCAAAGAAGATATTTTTATGGCACACAACTGTATGAAAAGATGCTCAACAAAATTAATCCTTAGAGAAATGTAACTTAAAACCACATGAAATGCTGGTACGTACTTATTAGCACAACTGAAACAAAATCAGAAACAACAGCTGGTGAGGATGTGAAGCAATTGGAACTCTGCTGGTAGGAATGGAAAATAGTACAACTGCTTTAAAACACAGTTTGACAATTTCTTGTAAAGTTAAACACACACTTGCCACGTGACCCAATGATCCTTCTTCTAGGAACTTTACTTAGAGAAATGAAAACTTAACAATCACAGAAATCTGTTTCTAAATATATGGCAGCTTTATTCTTAATCATCAAAAATCTGAAACCAAATCATTTGTATTTCAATTGTTGAATGGTTAAATCAATTGTGATATATTAATACAATGGAATTTTAATCAGGATAAAAGGAACAAATATTGATTCTTGAAATGATATGGACATATCGCCAATGCATTTTGCCAGGTGAAAGAAGTTAAAACCCCAAAGATTACATATTATATGACTCCATTTGTATAATATTCCGGAAATACAAAACTATAGTGACAAGAGCATATCAGTGTTTTCTAGGAATTTGGGGCAGGGAAAATGGGGTGGATCCCAGAAGAGAATTTTGGGGGTAATGGAACTAATCTGTTATATGGTATGGTGGTCAATACATGACTCTGTGCTTGTGTCAAAAAATAAAGAACATTGTACTGTAACCACTACGTTGTAGCATGGCTCCAACAAAATCAGAAACAACTGATAATACTAAGTGCTAGTGAGGATGTGAAACAATGGAATTGGGATTTATTTATTGCATATGAGTTGAAAATTAATAATTTTAAAAATTAAAAATATAGGGGCATAAAGTCCTGCATTTTCATTTTTCCCGGTGCTAGAAAACCTAATAAACCTGATTCACAGACACTGGTCATGCCTGGCAATTGATAGAAATTTCAGCAGCCAGATGGATTCTTGGGAATATGCACGCAGGTTTCCAAGATAGATCCATGGAGTCACTAGACAAGAGCATACAGGAAACAGAGGGTTTGATCTGGAGTAGAAAGATGCTGGATTAGAGCCTTGGTCTGAAACTTAATGTCCACATGACTTTGATCAAGATTTTCAAGGCTGCTTCACCACCTGTAAAATGGGGTAATAGAATCCTTATTGGAGTTCTCTCAAGGCATAAAATGATCTGTTGTACTTACTGGCATTTAGGAGAACACCTGGCATATGAAGTTTGTCAAACAATGTTTGTCAAACCCGAATCTGAGAGTATTTATGATGGATGTAGTCCCATTCAGGGTGACATAGCCTCTAAGGGAGAGACTGTAAACTTAGATTAATGTGTATTTCCTCATGACATAATAATATCTACATTGAAAATTTGGTTTGAGGATTAAATCAGAAATGGTGAGTAAAACAGCATTGTTCAAATACATTGAAAAACAGAAGTAATTCTATTATTATAATTGTTTTATTCATTAATAGTATTTTCATGTTCCTGAATTTATTTATGTAATACTATGTTTTTCTAAACCATATAAAATAATGTTGGGAAAATTTTTTAAAAGAATATTTATATATATGTTTTTCTTTTTAATACTTGAAGTATTTCAAATAACTATCTTTCACCCTAATGGTAAAAGGTGAGTTTGTCAGTAGATAGTAATTTGTTACTAGCACAGTTAATATGCATTTTGTGAGGGAACTAACTTTTATTTGTGTACCAACCATAAAACTGAGAGCTTGGGATGCTGTATGCTTGGTAATAGTAGCAATACTTTTATTTGCCTTCATATACTCTTGTAGCTGGAACATTTACCATTACATTTATTTGAGCATTGTGACTGATTACATTTTTGGTATAGTTTGATAATGTATATAGTATCAAACTTTAATATTCAAATGATAACTCTGGTGACTTTTGAAATACTAAAGCAAAGAAGTAACAAGATCTAAAAGAACAGCCCAGCTTTGTTAGTAAAATACTCTTATTTGTCTTTCATTTCCAAAGATGAACATAAATGCCTTTTAAATCTATTTCCTGGGAAAAACACTGTAGTATTAATTTCCATGCATAATTCAATAAGGTCAATTCTGGCATTTAAAAAATCTGACATTAGGTGCTAAAAAAAGCTTTCAGGAAATAATATTGCCAGATAATAGGAAAAGCACAGTCACTGTTTGCTATTAGAAATTTTGTTAAGTTCCACATTTTATCCAAAGCATAAGATAAGCAAATGAACTGAAAATCATATATTTTGTAGTTTATGAATTTGCTACTCTCATTCATAGATTCATAATTATTTTTACTCTCTTAGAAACAATGAAATAGAAAATATGAAAAAATTCTCTTTTAAACTTGTAGTCCTATTCATCTGATTTAAAAGAAAGAAAGAACAAAGTAGGCAGAGAGAAAGAGAGAAGGAAAGGGAGGGAGAGAGAGAGAAAGAGGAGGAGAGTGGGAGGAAGAGGAAGAAAAATGAAAGAAATCTAAATTAAAACTTTAATATTCAACCCTAAGTTGAGTTTTGATTTAGCCTACTACCATCTTGATTGAAACTAAAATGCCCATCACAAATATGAATGTCTTTTGTTCCCAACAATTTACAGCATTTTATGGCCTATTTCATTGCATCATAAATGTCATAATGACCAAATGTTCCATGAAATGTCATAAAATGACATGAATTACAGCTATCATCTAGGTCTACGTCTGGAAACCCCAGTTTCTGGCTCATGCTCAGGTAACATTGTGCTTTTTGTGTTTCAACATCTCTGTGTACTGTGACGCTGAGTTAATTAATTCTACTTTATCATCCAAATGTACTGTGCTTCTCTCTCAAAAAGTAATTCATTAGTCTGGAGAGCACATACCTAACTGAATTAAGCATATCCCAATCAGAATGCCGTTATTTCTTTAAATATCAGCTATTTGAAGATTCTTAAAATCTCATCTTAACAAAACTCCCTGGCATGATAATGCTTTGCAACTAATGTTTCATTTTCAATATTAGGACGTGTTGCTCTGGGACTTATTAAGGTGGATGAGGTTTTATCGTACTGCTCAAATTCAGTAATGAATGCCACGTTCTCTGGCCACCCCATTCTCCCATTATCCTGTGCATGCCAGAATGTAATTTGATGTTTTCCTAAATGTAAGGAGAAAGGGAGAGAATCATATTGGTGCTCTTCACACAATTATGCTGGCTACACTTGCATTGCTAAACCTATTTGCACCAGTTGGTTTTATTACTTAGCTTTGATCCAGCTCAAAATTTAGCTTGCTAGCTAAGAAGCAGTTTTAAAAATAGTAATTTTCAGTTTATATCAACATTTTTAAGCATTTTGCTTCTCTTTTTTTCTTAATCCAAATGAGGAAATGATGCAGCACATAAACTGGGTTTTAATGCACCTATTTATTTGTTCAACAAATATTTATTGGGCCGCTACTGAATCTGGGCATTGTGACTTAGAAGAAGAAATAAACATGGCAATTGGTGTTTCTCCTTCATGACAATTAACCAGGGACTCAGAAGACAAACGTGTTCCTAAGTCCAGTTCTAAGTGCCTGACTTTGGTAAGCTAGGGCACTTTCTACAGAATACCATTTTCTAGATCTACAGAGGAATACAAATTTAAATACTCCAACCAGCATTCTGAAAGCTGTTCTTATTCCTTTCCACTTCTTAGTGCATTTTCCCTGCTCTTTACCATTGAATAAATTACATGCAAATTAACTCAATCCTCCCTCCCCTGTAGGAGTACATACTTGTGGGCAATCAATGTAATTATAGTAATGGACACTTTCCTACTCCTGGTTTTCCAGTCTTCACTCAGTCTACTCCTGCTTGGAGGGAAACGTAATGAGTAACTGAATAGTAATGTACGTCTTGGGCCTCCTTAGACGGTTCTCTCTTCTGCCCTTTGTCCCTCAACAAAACATTCGTCTTCTTTCACACCCAGTTAATTATTCACCATTTAGTTTCTCACTGATTCCTAGCCTGACACATAATAGTCATTCAGTAAATTGACTCATATTTACAGGAACGTGGTCCATTCCACGTGGCATGCACTTCTGTCTGCAAGGACAGCAGAACCAAGCTGGCGTCTGCTCGCCTGGCACTGAAGTCAGACACTGAAGCCAAGAGTTGGAGTGGGAGAAAGGGGCATCTTTATTGCGTGTTGACACCACGCAAAGAGAATGAGCAGCGACACTTAAGACTCGCACTCCCTGGCGGCTTACAGGTCAGTATTCCTAATGGCAGGGGTACTTTTCAGGCAGGTGAAATAGTGAATCAATATATGGAGGTTATATATTGGCCCGGCCCCAAATGGCAGGTTACCCTGAAGTGGAGGCCTGCGGGTTATAGGCGGATTCGAGAATTCTTGGATTAGTGGCAAGGAATGTCAAGACAGGTGTGACTCCCTCCAGGCCCCTTAAGGAGAAGTTTAGAACAAACAAGGGTGAGCAGAGTTCAATTCCCCAGTTTCCCTTATCTGCATTTTCCATCTGGTGGAGATTTCTGGAAAGCAACTCAAGAACATATGTTAAGATGGCATCTTTTAGTTTCCATAGGGAACCAAAACATGTGGAGACTCTGGCTTGCTTGGAGGGCCATTGTTATTAAATGTTACCACTCACTTTTCCAGGCTCCCCGGGTGCCCAGAACTTCCCCTGAAGGGTCTCAAGATTTTTCTTTATTTCCATGCTTGTGGACCTAGGAGGCCCCTTAGAGAGGTCCCTGCTTTGTCTCATAAGGATTATGTTTTTCTGAAATAATTTGCTCTTGAGAGGGTTCAGGACATGCTACCCCCAAATATGGCACTTTGTGTTTCTTTCCCTTGTACATATTAATAAATTTGTGTGCTTTTTTGCCAATTAATCTGCCTTTTGTGAGTTGATTTTTCAGCAGACCTTCGGAGGGCAAAGGGGAAGCTTTCCCTTGGCTCCTACAAGACCCTCATTCTAGAGGGGCCTTCCCTGTACCTGGAGGACAGGAATGAAGACACAGAGATGCCAAGAACCAACCAAACCAAACAGACCTGGCCAACTTCCGCCCAGTTTATTACCACTAGATCATGCATGTTGACCTCCAATTGTCCTTCTGCACGACTATCCATGAAAATACACAATCTTCCCTGTTTCTTTGGGTCTTTGTTTTTGAAGGCTCTTGTGTCATGTAAAACTTAAGTAAATTTGTACGTTTTTCTCTTATTAATCTGTCTTTTGTTATAGGGTCCTCAGCCATGAACGTTGGGATGGGTAAGGAAAATATATTACTTTTTTTCTCTATACTCTTATGTAGAAGAAATCTAAAATGATTTTTTAAAATTTTTGTTAGGGTTAGACAAAAGAGCCCTAAAATAATGGGAGTTGTCATTTTGGAGGCTTATGTGGTTGGACAATGAATTTTAAGTCAAATATAGGTGCTTGGCTTATTATAATGCCCCCAGAGAAAATCCCAAAGCCCAACTCAGCAGCAATACTCAGTCTATATAAGGCAATTTATATATTCCAGGGGGGAAATTACTGCTGCTTAGGGCACTTTATAATGTGGAGAAATACAGTGAGAAGGCTTGTCAACACAATATTTCAAAAGTGCTAAATATATATGAATAATTCCCTTGACTTCAATCTCTATGAAATGGATTGAATCACCAAAGAAAAAGACTGGCAGAAAAATACCTATTTAAGGATTTTGTAAGGTTCCAAAACTTCTGAATTGTGTCCATTTGCCTAAAATTTCTCATGCCAAGATAATTTCCTTCTCAAGGATTTTATTTTTTAATTTTAAAGCTTAGCTTATCATGAAGAATTCCTACATTTAGGAAAACTATGCAAACCCAAACTTTGAACTCCCTGTATTTTTCTAATTAGAAATTCCAATTGTAAGGACTTCTACTCAAGAAACAAAACAAAACAAAACAACTGTAGAAACATTTAAATGCTTGGAAAAAAGATGTTGGGCAATGATAAATGAGATATTTGGCCTTGCATGACCAAGCCAAGGAGGAACATTTACATTATAGAGAGAGTAATATATTACTTAAAGTTTATACAGTCAATCATGTTTCCAATATGGTTTGTTAGGTTCTAGTATATCTTTTAACCTTTCCATTTAATTTGATCTCTTAATGTCATAGTTTTACACTGGTATATTTTTGATAATTTTTAAAAAGGTAATTTAAATATATTTATAGAATGTTTTACTTTGTGAATGACATTATGCTAAGTACATTAAAGGATATAAATTTCATAGCCTATCCCATGAAAGAGCTTAAGCAGTCTGTAATGAGAACTGAGCTAAGTATATTTAATAGAAGAAAAATGAATAGTGGAATATGGTAGGGAGATGTTTTGAATATTAAGTACTTTTTCTATGTTTTTTATTTTCAAGAGTATGCTAAACATTTCAGTTGCTAATAACAGAGGGGAAAAAAAACCTTCAGTTCCTCTCCAAAACACGAGTAACAAATATATGTGTATTCATTATAGTTTCACTCTATCTCAGTTTTGTTTTTGAAAGAGCAGATCATAGGTAGAGATTTTCAGGCTTTTGAAAACATTTCAGAAATGTGTATTCGGAATTTGGTTGTCTTCTCTATCTTAGTGTTTCCTCCAGAAGCCTGTCATTTGTTAAAAGACAAAATTAACATTTTCATGTTTAATGTATGGCTTTACTGTGTAATATTCAGGACTTGTGAAAACGGAATGGAAGTCAATTTGAAGAGATGTTCAGAAAGCTGCAGAATTTGAACTTTAAACTCAAACCTTGTTGTTTATATAATACGTTATAACTTCTTTTGTTAAATCTTTGGCATGAAATACTATCATGTTCTAATAGTGCTCATTATTTTCATCAGGTTAGTGATTTTTGTCGCCTTGTTGTGATGATTGAACTTGAACTGACCGGGGCTGACTGCCTATTGTTTGAATTGAGACAGGGTTTCTCTTCTGTCTGAATTACACAGAATAATGTCGAATAGTGGGAGTAACAAACATGACAAATTAGCTGACACAGAAACAAAAAATCTCCTTAAGAGTTGACAGAATAGCATCCAGCTAACAACATTGTTATCAGAAAAATCTTTCCGTATGTTGAATTTATCTCAAAGCAGAGGGATAATTAGGGAGAAATTTTACATGAATTTTGGAGAATTGTTAAAATAAATAAAATGAACACCAGTCCTCAGAATTCCCCAAGCAGACAAAGCTGGTGAGTCCAAGTAAGCAAAACTTTACCTTACTTGATTTGCACAGGTCAGCAAAACTAAATTTAGGCTATTTCTTGTAAATGCATGTGATAATCAGACAGGAAACTTAAGTCGCTTTCTAAAAATGGTAAAAATAATTACTGTTAACTGATCCCCTCCTCTCTGGAAATCCCATAATAACCAATCATTATAAAGGTTAAACAACTGCCCCATTTTCACTGTATCAGCCGGTCTGTGACACCCACCTCTCAGCTTCCAATCACTTTCAGTTTGAAGTCCCCCATCAAGATCCGTACTTAACTCTTCATGCAACAATAAATGTTAAAATTTTCTTTGCTAATTTGATTGGATTTTTACTTTTTAAGTTTAAAGTAACCCCTTCTTTTTTTGTGCTTTGTCAGATCCAGAAAGTTCTACAACTGTATTATCTCCTTGGGCAGATAAGACCAAGAAATGGGAGAGGAAAAACAGGAGCTTCAAGGTGAGGTAGCCCATGTGCCAGGAAACTAGAACTACAGAATCCACCATTGCAAATGGCAGAAACATAGCAAAGGGGGTTTGCGGATACAGGTCACAGAAAAAGGCAGTGGCCATTCTGACTTCGGACACCGCAGGATACAGATGCCCCAACAGTGCCTGTGGGAAGCTGTTTTACCATCTTAGTTCTGTTTTTATGTGTTGGGTTTTATTTTTCACATCCAGTGACAGAGAGGGCCAATAGCATCTCCAAGGTCACATTCTACCAGCTAATTGATCCCAATGAGATAGTAGTGTTTCTTTCTCAAAAATTCTTGTAATAAAAGCCTCCTCTAATTCCAGATCACCCACCCGCTCTTGAACCAATCACTATGGGCTGGGAAATGGAATATTCTGCTTGCCCAGGCTTGGCTCACACGCCCAACCTTCAGGTAGGCACGGGGTGGGGCCTTTCTGAATTGCATTGACTCAACATTGCAGAGGTTGCAGAGGAATTCACTGAAAGAAAATCAGGATAATATTATTGGAAGACGTAGAAATGGATGTTACGTGGGTGGCAGATCAGAAATTAGGGATTATGGAGACAGAATGCCAAGAATCTGAGAAGGGCAAGAAGAAACTGAAGGATGGCAGATGGATTCCAGTGGAATTTCTAAGAACTAGTCCAAGGACAGGATATGTACTTACATATTCCAGATCTCCACCCTAGACCTATATTATCAGATGCTATAGGGGTATGTCCTGTCAATGGGTATTTTAAAATAAAGATACAGTGATTCTTCAGCAACCTAAAGTTTGAGAACCATTAGATAAAATTATAACCATGGGAAGGCATGAGATTCTCACTAATTCCATGTGTATGGTTTCTCTGAACTGTGAATTTAAATAATTTTTATGGTGTTTATTATCTGGAGAAAAATAATAACTAGACCACAAATGGACATCCATCACATAATGCTGAAATTTAAAATACAATTACAGGTACTTTTAATAATCCATTTGTATGTAGAGGGAGATGGACCAAAATATACTCAAGATCAGTAAAGGCTTCTTGATGACTTTGCGTCAACCCCCAATCTTTCAGATTTTCTCCTTATAGTAACTTCCAGCAGATGAATTGAGTTCTTGACAATTCAATTTTCAAGTATTCAGGTGTGAGAACTTGAAAATGAATACCTATGTGTGTCATTGAACATGAATAAATTGCAAAGTTTTGCTTTGACTTTGAATTTCTTACTCTGCTTAGACTGGAGTTAAGAGTTTAGGGTTCCTTCAATGTCAAGCGTGTTGCAAATCCTAGATGTTCCCTTGCAAAAAGAGCTCAAAAATCTTTGGTATTGCAAAGTCTGTTGAGATTTAGCCACCAGGTGTCAGTAAGACTTGCAAAACAATAGGGTTTTGCAAAGTCCAGTGATCATGTTTATTCAGTCTCTAGAAGCAAATTAATATAGTCTTTGGTATTTTGGGTGTTTTTGTTCCAGGAAAAGAGATGCAATTCGTTGAGCACCCACAGAATTTAAATATTTTTTTTCTTTTTCTCTATGCAAAGGCCTTGCTTCATCACACTTAGAGAATATAAGCTGGTTTTTAATTTCTGAGAATTGAGTAGCTCAAGATTCACAGTGAGATAGCTCCCACCCCCCAGAAGGGAAAGAGTACACCTGAGGCAGGTAAGCAGGCAGGTTACCCTTCAATTGCATCAAACTTCCATGCAAAGTCGACTAACAAGAAAGAAGTAGAAAACCACCCTCAATTTGTAGTAATACCAAAACAAATATGCTGGGGCAATTTTGAAACTTAAATACAATGTTTTTTATTTTTTTTACTAATCATCTAAGCTTTTGTATTAGTATTTTCATTATCATCATCATTTGTTTTTTTTTTCCCTAGGCTATTGTTGTTTATAAGACTTGAACATAAATCCTTTTGACCCTTGCACCAAGCCAGTTGAATAACAGTTTATTTTTCCTGCTTCATATAAACCTTTAGATAAAATTTGAACTTAAATTTGTCACAGTGTATCCATGGTACCATCATCAAAAAATAATCTATTGTCTATTTTTCTGGGTCTCAGAAGAGGGTTTTTGTGTACTGGTAAATTGTTTGTTTTCCTCCTGTTTTACCCTGTTTCCTCTAAGGCAGATATTCCAAGCACTTGGTGTACCAGCCTGTCTAGCTAAAGTCTGAGCAAGGTCACAAAGTCTGTTGACTCAGATGGCAATTCTTGTGTGGAACACAAAATTCTACATCATCTTTGAATCAAATCCAATAGAGCAAGATCCCAGCTGTCCTAGTATCTGTTGAAAACATAAGACTGACCTAGTTTAAATTGGTTCTCAGCATTATTTTGGAGAGCAGTTAGTTTTTCAAGACTGCAAGGATAATACAAGTTTATTTTAGAAAATTTCAAAAACAAGATGAAAAAGAGACAGCAGCTATTCATATTTTGACCCACAATTCTCAAGATTTTGTTCTGTTATTTTAGTTGTTTCAGGGTTCACAATTCTTCAAAAGTAGAAGCCACGGATACTGCTAATTTTGAACCAGAAATTATCTACTTCTGAATAAACTGAAAGACTTCATAGTGTTTCTTTTCCCAGGATAATAAATGGTAAATGACAATGCCAGATTGCATTGCTCCTATTCCTCAGCAAGGCTCAGTCTTTATAGATATTGTCAGACATAAAACACAAACATACATCTTTTTTCCTCCTTCAAATACAAAGGCTTCTAGAAATTGAAGTAAGAGAGGATTACTGCATGAAGAGAAGTCTGAAGCAGGGAGAAGGGTTGAAACAGCTTTGAACGCTTTCTAAACTATGTCTAGTCTGATCAGAGAGTGATGGATTTCCCTCTGGCCACAGAGTGTCTGGGGTCTGCTGGGGGTGGTGGTGAGCGATCGCGGTACTCCTGAGTGAACAGAAACATGTCGTGGTTTTTCTTTGTGTGCACCTGCTGTTTTGCCTCCAGGCTTCACCAGAACTTTGGATAGTGAACATTCTATTGGTATTTGCCAGATTTTAAAAAAAAAAAAAAGTTCTAAGTTCCCGTGTTGTTAGATCTTCCCATATCACCTTTTGTTTTGTGTCGTGTTTCGATGGGAGAATGATGGGGTCAGGCAGACATTCCTAACTTTCTGCCATTTAACTCAGAAGGCCCTCGGCATGCCCACTGTGGATGTTCTCATTCCCAGTTATTAGTGGGTCCTTTTCCACTCAGGGCTACTCAGGGTAAGTCAGTCAGATGTATTTCCAGTGCCTCAGACAGAATAGATTCCAAAAAAATATGAAAAGTGTCAATAAGTTAAATTTTTAGGGGCTAGCAATCTATCGCTAGGTTCTAATGATACAACACAAAACTATTTTTCATTTTGTCACGTTTCATCAATTGACATCTGGGAGATACAATCCAAGGCAGACGCTGTTAATATATACGAGTGGCAGGGGGCACACACACAGTGTAATGATAAATATTGGACAGAAGTATAATGAGACCATATTGGACATTTATATTATATACAACATAAATACAGTTTCGTTTTGGGCAATGAATAATAGAAGAACTAGTGGAGTTCCATGTTTGGTCCGAGTGGATGAGTGGAACTCCAGCTAACAAAAAGCGATATTGCCAAGAAGGAAAAGCATACTTTGATAGTGTGTAGGAGAGAAATTGGATCACAAATTGAACTTTGGTTATAGTCAAACTGTGAAGCTGGAACATGACCTGAGAACATCACGAGATTTATCACTTCTGATGGTTTTCAGATTGCTTCGGCGGCCAGGATGCCCTTTTTAAACTCTCCATCTGACTGACTGACTGCATCTTTTCCTACAGCGCATGGGCCCCTGCCACAGTGATCCCGACATTCATCATGTTCACATGTGTCTATTTCAATGTGTTTTTCTGAAACCAGAGCAGAAAACCATGTGGAGCTTGCAGCTGGTGCGAAATGCGGTGCCTTACCTCGCGGTGTAAGACAGTCTTTAGGGAGCATTACTCAGACTCCAGCCACACAAAGAGAAAGCATGCCCAGGGAAGATTATCTAGCTCACTGCATGAATCAGCTAGTTGGAGATTTTTCCAAAGTGATCCTGAACTTTCAAAAAGCCCCACAAATATCTTAAAATTTTACACAATGTGCACAGGTCACTTTTAAGAGAATTTATATCTTACCAGGACATTTCATTATTACACATATCTACCTAGATTTCAAATATTTAAAAAAGAATCCATGTTTGAATTAACATCTTCCTTGGCTATAGACATGAGTCCTTTCCATCCTAAAGTGTTTTAGTTCTAATGTGCACTTGTGATTTTGGACTCATAGAATAAGGACATGTAAAATTTGACTTCCTCTTTTTTCATTAGGTCAATAAATATTTGCTGAGCATCTCTGCCTTTAAGCCAATTCACTACGCTCTGTGGGAGATAACAAAAATATTTAACACACAAAAATAAATAGATCCTCCCGGAGCTTAGAGGCTAGGACAAAAAATAGAAAATCACATAAATTTCTACAATACAAGCTATAAAGCAGCCAGATACCTGAAAAAGGTATAAATCAGTCATGTTTAGTTGGGCTAGAGGGAGGTGGTAGAATTTTCTAAAGAGTTTTCTTATAAAATCACATGTTGAATTACTTAAAATGTGATGAATTTTAAATCAAGCTGAGAATTAATTGAAGTTGAAACCAGTAAACATAACAGTTCTGGGCAGTGAGGCATGTGTATTTATATTTAATTGGCAAAAGTTACCTGATTGAAAACTTGTCAATCATGGCGATGTGAACGACTCAATCAATCACCTAAGTGACTGATGCGATAGTCAATGAAAAGTATTGTTATTAAAGTCACTGGAAAAAGTATCAACTATAAATAAATTAGTTGTGTGGGAATACACTACCGAAAACTTATGTAGCAGGTAGGAATCGAATCTCTGTTTTACAAGAGGCGTGTTTATTTTTTATAACTCAAACAAATTTCTGCCAACATGGCAGAAACATAATTTCATTCACGATATAACCAACTGCTCCCTTGTTCCTAAGATGATATTAGGTCTTGGGCAATCTTACATACAAGGCATTGGAGGGATTCATGGGGTCCTCAATGTTTTCTTTTCATGTGGGCAACATCCATTGTTTCGTCTGAACCATTTACCAATCTATAGACCACTAAGTTGTCACTTATTCGTTTCTTATTCCTGTCACCTCTAGTGGTTCCATTTTCTTTGCTCCCATGCCATGTTTATAGGCACAGCAACAATGCTGCTATTTCCATGCAAAGCTAGGGCACAGAATCCCTGCAAGGCTGAGAGCCTACCTGTTCTCTCTACTTCTGTGGTGTTTCTTAGGAAGTAAGGCTCATCACATCCCATCTCTCACTTACCTCTTTTCCAGGGCAAAATTTTCTATTTGAGATGAGAGTAGAGATTCTCATCTTCAGTGTACCCCTTTTAAATATTTATTGTACTCACACCTGTAATCCCAGCACTTTGGGAGGCTGAAGCAAAAAGATCACTTGAGGCCAGGAATTCAAGATCATCCTGGGCAACATAGCAAGACCCCATCTCTACAAAAAATTAGCCAGCATGGTGGTGCATACCTGTAGTCCCAGCTACTCAGGAGGCTGAGGCTGGAGGATCGTTAGAGCCCAAGAGTTTGAGGTTGCTGTGAGCTATGATCACGGGCCACTGCACTCCAGCCTGAGTGACAGAGGAAGACCCCATCTCTAAAAAAATTAAAATAAAATAAAAATTACATATTCATTGTATACATAGTATTTCTCCATTTACTGATGAACTAGGCTCTTGGAAGACAATAGGCAAAATAAATCTCTTTTCTCCTTGTTCCATCATTCCCATGAGGTACTGTATTGAGTAGAAAAAGTCTACCTGCTTGAAATAAGGGATGAAGTAAAAGGGAGAATATTCAAGAAAAAAATCACAATGCATACTATTTCAAATATTTTTATTCCTATGTTTGTGTATATTATGACTTTATGATTTTTAATCAAATAAAAATCAAATATACAAGTGAGACTATGTAAAGGGAATAACTTATATCACAACATGTATTCATTATTTCAACGTCAACTTTTGAATAGACATTTAAGGCACTGTTTCTAGGTACTCAGGATGCAAAAACAAACGTTTTTTTTTTTAGATGCTTATGGCCTAATTAAGGGTGATAACACATAAATTAGTGCCCCAAAGTGTTACAAATTAAGAAAATATATAGAAAGTTGACTTTGCATAAAGGTCTAGGAGTGCTCAGTTTTATTTGGGTGGGGAAGGGTTAGGAAAGTCTTCATCGAGGTGGCAAACCATCGTTTGAGTGTTGAAACCTGTCAGATGTTCTCTAGCTGGTCAGAGCAGTGAAGAACTTCCAGAAAGAGCAAGTAGAAATGGAAGAGACACAGTGGCATGGTACAACCAGCAAGGAGGCGGACTGGGATGAGGAATCCTGACAAACACAGGAAATATAAGCAGTTTGCCAAAGCGATGGTGCAGGGTGGACTATGCCAGGAGAAAGATGACGGAAGACGGAGAATTCTGAAGGTCCCCGTGTCATTCCTCAGGGCCCGTATGCCATCTTGAAAGGGTGGGACTTTAGTCAAAAGGTCTTGGGAAACAATGGCTGGTTTTAGAGGTGGTGTGTTGACAAGGCTGACCTTGATCTCGGGATGGCTCGTGGACTTGAGTGGTGGAGCAAAGGCGTGAAGGAAGCGCAGAAGCAGGGAGACGCCTTATTTGAAAGGAGTCTGGAGCAGCAATGGAGGAGCCAAGGATTCGCAGGTTGTGAGGAGGCTGATCGACAAGACCTTGCGAGCCAATGCATGTCGTGGGTAAAGGAGAAGTAACCCCTAGAATGACTGGATTTGGGGCTCAGCTCTCTGGTGTCTGGTGGTATATTTCACAAAGATAGACAATAAAAAAGAATAAGCAAGTCTATTTGGGGAGAAAAATAACCTGGTATATAAATGAAATCTAGATTAATAATGCAAATTTGACAGTTTTAATGCAGAAAATGTTGACTTTTTTCATATCCTTATAATAAATAAAAGTTTCGAACTGCTAAATTTAGAGCACACAATCCCAAACAGATCATATATACTCTTTTCAGTGATAGTTTGTGGATAATTTCAGTATTTTATGTTAAAATTCTAGATGCCCATTTGTGATTATAGATCTGGTGAGACCTCAACATCTAGAATCATCATTCACCTCTTCTTCACCTGTAACTTGATGCACTGGGAATATTTTGTGTAAGTTGGAGGGTAAGATTTTGAATCTATTGCACTTTCTCTTCTTTTAAAAATTAATTAGATTTATAGAAGGCTTTGTTTCAGCTGGCGGATTAACTGTATCATGCTCAGGACTATGTTCTTCATATAATATAATGCCCCATTAATATTAAACCAAAGCTGCCACCATCACCACCTCCAACAACAACAAAAACAACACCTTACAAGAGAAGGCAGTAAAATCTTTGGGGGATGCAATTATATTTATGCATAAAATAGCGTGGGTTCTTTATGATAGTTTTAAATTAATAGAATTTAATCTTATCCCATCAACTAAACAGGTACTATTGATCAGTGAAATCTTTTTAGTAAATGGAATAATTTTTACGATCTCACATACAAAAAGTTAGCCACAGCATTTATGAAAGGTTCCCTGTAGAGTTAGTGTCAGTTTGCTTAACTGTCACTTTAAATGTGAAGGAAATTTTATTTTCAGGTAAAGAAAGCAAAAGTACCATTTTTGCACTCTTTCTCTCTTTAACTTTACCATTCTTTCCTGTTTTTCCTTTCTGATGCTTGTCACTGTTCAGCAATCTCTGCCATAAATGAAACCAATCAATGGACACTTTCATTTATTTTGTTCATTCAACAAACATTAATTGAGCCAGCTAGTAAAGGGGAGAAAACAATGCAAGTTGGTTTATAAATTGCAAGGACTCTGATAAGAGAATGAAAAGTAGCCACTTTGTACTGGTCATTGGCACTTGACTACTAGAATGGATATGTTTTTCCTTCTTTTTTTTTTTTTTTTGTTCTTCCAAGCAAAACAATGAAATTAGACTGCTGGTAATGTATTTCAGCTTTTCATGCGTGTGTCATGTATGAAGAGTAAGTCAATGAGAAAGAAGTAACTGCTTCCAGTGGACAGTCGTGGGGGAAGTGGTCCAGTGAAGAACAGGATATGATAAAGCCCTGCAAGGGGACTGTACCTAATCTTGGGTTGGGGCTACCCCACTGTGGATCTGATGATTTCAGAAAGGCATCCCAACCCTATTGACTTCCCCTTTCTGGAAGAATGAGTTTTAGTTCTAGAAAGGACATGATAGATTCAATTCCAGGAAGAATATTCAAGCTGTTGGGAGTATCACAACTTGAACCAGAGATAGGGGATAAATAGGGAAAAGGTTAGTGGTACCAACATGTCACTGTTATGCTGCCACTACAGCCAATATATATACCTGTTACTATTTGTGTTAATTATCTATTGGTACGTAGAAAATTGCCATAAATTTAGTGGCTAAAAATAGCACATATTTTTATCTCATAGTTTCTGTCACGTGAGGAATGCAGACTTGGTTAGATGGGTCCTCTGCTTCAGGTTTTCCAGAAGGCTCGATCAAGGAGCTCATGAGGGCGGAGAACTCATCTGAGACTCACTTGGGGAAGGATCCACTTTCAAGCCCAAATCGTTCTTGGCAGGGTTCAGTTTCTTGTTGGCAATTAGGTGGAGGGCCTCAGTCCCTTGCTGATTGCTGAGCGGAGGCTAGTCTTCGTTTCTTGCCATGGCTTCTCCAATGGCCAGCCGGCTTCATGAAAGCCAGCCAGGGAGAGAGTCAATAGAGAGTTTCCTAGCAAGATGGAAATCGCAATCTTATATAATGTCATCGTGGAAGTGATACTCTGGGCCTTTACCATATTTTATTGGTTAGAAGCAAGTAACAGGTTCCTTCCACACTCAGGGTTAAAGGATAACACAAGGGCGTGAATGCAAAGAGGCAGAGATAACTTGGAGTCGTCTTAGTCTCTGTCTTCCACACCACTTATATTTATATTCATTACAAAGTATTGCAAATATACAGCAGAGTCGAAGAGGCATCAACAGTGTAGCTGAGAGCATAAACTTTAGACACAGACAACCTGAGTTCAAATCCCAGCTCTGCTACTAGCTCGCTGTGTACTGGACGTTGGGTTGATTACATAACTCCTTTGTGCCTCAATTTACCTGCTTATAAAATAGGAAAAATAATCTTCCTCATCTCTTAAGATTGTTTTGAGGATTCAATGTGTTCATATGTTTAAGCAGCACAGCAACCCCACTGTTTGTTATTATAATTTTTAGATAATATGGCAAACAGATATACTCATCACGTATTCAGACCTTTTAACATGCACACTCACGAGTTTGCAAAGAGGACGGGGACATGCAGAATCACTGCTTCACAGAGAGAAGCAGACTTAGCAGATCTTCCTCTAGAAGGCAGGCCAGGCCCTGGCTTTCCTCGTGGAGGGCAGGGGATGGAGGGAATAGCACCCATGCTTGGAGCTCTCAGGCCAAAACAAGGGTGCAAAAGGGATCGAATCCAACATACTCCTCTGTTTCTTCTCTCAAGTAAAGGGATCAGAGTTCTCATACTGTTTCCCTTCTGAGAAGTGCAAATTCCCACCTTTCTGTGGAACCACAAAGAACAAGAGTCACGTGTCTCCCCCAAGCCCACCCTGACACTCACTGTGCCCCAAAGGCACTGCACAAATCTGGCTCCGACCCCTCTCCCTCCTAAATCAGTCCCGCTCTCGCTCACCCGCTCTCTCCAGCCATGGCCTCCTTTCTGCCCCCTAGAGAAGCCAGGGCCTCGCTTGCCTCCGGGGCCTCGCGGATGCTCCGCTCCTGACTGCAGTGCTTTCCCCACACCTCTCCTCGTTGTCCCAACTTCAGCGTCACCTCCTCAGGGAGGATTCTGCTGGGAGAAGCGTTGCTCCTTCCACAAAGCTATCCAGCACATAACTTTTTCTTCCTTAATTTCTTTATTTTATTTTCTCTCTTTGTTATATATAAACTACCTAAGTGTCAAACTCCTATTGTTTTCCTGCAGTTTTTGCAACACCCAGCAGAGTCGCTGGTAAGAAATACCTGTGGAATGAACGCATGCATGCATGAACGAAATAAATTCAAAGGTATGATTATTGAGCTCAACTGCATCTTTATAAAGGGGGAGAAAAATCATTTTAAACATTTTGAACTCTGGAGATTCTCAAACAAATACATTATTAGTAAAATGGTCACGTAAAGGTAGAGTTAATTATTTTTTTCCTCTAACAATGAGCTAATGCTATATCTTATTTTTCATATGGAAAGTATTTTAATAAGTGATAAGTTAGTTAAATTAATAACCTTATACAACTTAGAAATGATGATTTATAAATTCTCACAACCAGTTCATATATTAGCCAGGAGGCTGAATTTAATAATTAGCTATTAATCATGTAATGATTGGTTTTGAAATAACTAATTGTTTGAGCTGATTATTTCTGTCTGGAATATCTATTGGAATAGCACATTCTGTCCAGCATTGAACTGCCAATAAAAATCATGTTTTTGGTATCATGGGAAAATTCTCACAGTATAGTATGAAAAGAAGCATAAACAAATTCTCTACTTTGTATAAGCTCAATTTTTTTTTAGGAAGAAAGATTCTTTGGAAATATAAACAGCAATTAAACTTTTAAGGAGTATTTGGCTTGGGGGTGATTTTAATTTTATTCAATTTACTTCTATGCTTTTTCACAATTTTTCTATTTCAAATAATTTTTATAAGGGAATTGTTTAATACAACTATAAAAAATATCACTGTGTGTGAACATAATGGTTGAAATAGTTGAGACCAGTAGGAATATAAATATTAACGTCCTTTTAAAATGCAAAGGGGATCTGAGCCAGCTACATTAATTAAACCTCTAGGACAGGGACCAATGGACTAACAATGGTTAAACAAAGTCTGCATAGGAATCTCAGGCAAGTTCTTCAAGCAGTGGGTGGTGTCTGTGTGAAAAACACCCTGCCAAGAGGGACAGCTGAGCAGTCCCCTGGTGCCACTTTAGGAGAAGGGAAAGAGCCCTTAACAGGAGAGACCCCTGAGGACCATTATTACATAAATGGCCAAACTCACCACGGAAGTCAGGTAGGAATTTGTGAGACTCCACTAAAGTCTCTGGCGCTTGATGTAGCTGTGTTTACACAACGGCGCATTTTCTAGAGGATATGCAAGCCAAGTTCACAGAATTTGGTGGATAATTTTTTTTTTTTAAAGATGTATCCATTCCAAAAACTTAGTTCCACACATGAACTCAAAATTCTTTCTGAGCCTTCATAGTTGCTAATTAAGTTTCTACTATGCAGCACAAAGGAAGGAAAAAGGCTGCTTTTTTATAGCTCATTCATTTTTACGTTTCTTTCTCTGCCCTACTCCTTCTCCATTAACACAAGGATGCCTTCTATTTTACACAGCTGTAAAACGCAGCAGGCTTCTCTCTTAATCAGTGTTGTCTAGGTTCGTTGCCTGAGGGCCTAGGTTGTTTTTAATAAAGGTCATTAGCTGATGTTTCCAACAGACAGAGACTGTCGAATGACTCCCTCGTTTAATCTCCCCGGGATAGAAACAGGCCCAAGCCTGTCGTATCCGGTAACTTTATTTCCCAGTTGGGGGAGTGGTGAAAGGCTACCTCTTGGAAACAATGCTTTTTACAACTAACAGCAGCTTCCCGGTGGACTCGAAGGAATGGGAGACGATATAAAGGCACTCAAGACCAAAACAAGAGAGAAATGCAAGGGATTGGTATCTGCTGCTGCTGCTCCCCAGGTTTCTTCAAGGAGCCCAGGGAAACGTGAGAGGAACGGTCCCACCCAGCCGCTGGCAGCCCCAACTTGCTGCCATCATTACGTTACATCTTTGCACTGATTTCCGGCATCTAATTGAAAAGGCGCCTTGTACTGAAAAGCTCTGTTTGAGTCACTTTGAAATCATGATTCTTAGGTTTTCTTTCTGGCAAATGTTTCTTAGAGATCACTGAGCTTATTAAACAGTTCTGCGTTCAGAAGCTTCTAATGTCAGAACAGCCATAATCCAGACACCTTGGTATAGAAAAGCTAATAGTCAATTCCCCAGGGGCTCTTTGGAAAGGAGCTGTGCCCTGGTCTCCTCTCTTGCCATGTGTCTTGGGGACCTCAATGCCATGAGTGTAGCAAGCACCTGGTTAATATCTACAGTGTCAGATAACGATTATTCAGAGTAATCTCTGTTCTACAGTGGGAGTTATCTAATTTTCTCCACGAACCCAAAGGAAGAATGAGAACTCATAAAATATTAGAAACTTTGTAAAGGGAGAAAAATGGTTATATTTGTCTTAAATTCTTATTTAAAGAATTTAAATAATCTTTAGGGGGATAAAAAATTTATGAAATCTGGACACCTAACAATTCTTTTTGCGATTCATCTTCAAATGTTGAAAATAAGATTAATGATTTTAATTATAGGCTTGTTTCTCTATTCTTCCAATATTTATCTCCACATTATGTTATGTAATGAGTATTGCCATGTAATAATTGTCCTAAGAGAGTGATTTCTAATGAAAAAGTCTTTGTTTCCACAGTCCTTTTTCAGTACACACAAAAAATTGCCTGTTTTATTTTTTTAAAGTTTCTACAACCAGGACAATACATGAGCCAATTAAAAAGAAAATGGTGAACACAGAGGATTTAAAGGTCAACCTAATAAAAGGCATAATCAATTTTTTCATAGGTGACCACCTTTGATCACATGCTCTGAATGAGCTGCTCTAGGAAATTGACTCGACTCTGTGTGGTCAGCATGTCTTTGAGCAACCAGGGCCTCCCTAACTTGGAATTTGAGACAGAGAATTCTGAAGTCACCTGCATACTGATAGACACCCTCTGTGATGGTTAATTTTAGCTGTCAACTTGGCTGGGCTGAAGAAGGCCCAGAGAGCTGGTAAAACATTAGTTCTGGGAGAGATTAGCATTTGAATCAGTAAACCGAGTTAAGGATCCTACCTCACCAATGTGGGTGGGCACCGTCCAACCCACCGAGGGCCTGAAAAGAACAAAAACATGGAGGAAGGGAGAATTTGCTAGAGCTGGAACATCCATCTTTTCCTGCCCTCTGGCACAGATGCTCCTGTTGCTTGGGCTTTCAGACTTGTACCCAGACTTACACCATCAGCCCAGCCCTCCCCGGGCCTTTGGACTCGGGCGGAATGACACTACCGGCTCTCCGGGTTCTCCAGTTATAGACAGACTGTGGGACTTCTCGGCCTCCACAATCATCATGCGAGCCAATTCCCATAATCTCTCTCTTTCTCTCACTCTCTCTCTGCATATATTAATGTGTGTGTGTGTGTGTGTGTGTGTATGTATTCTCTCCAGAGAAACACAACTATATATATATGACACTACTCTGACAAATACACCATCTTGTAGTGAAAGGGTTTGAGGACAACTAAATAAAGATCCTTTCCCCTTTCTCTATTTTCACCTCTGCTTGGCCAAGGGAGGAGAGGTGCCCACTCTATACCCAAAGGAAAGAAATGTCTTTATCTCTGAAGACACAGGGACACAGAGAAGAATCTAAATGGGCTTTGCTACATTCCCTCTAGTCTATTACCATTATATCTTATCCCCTTTGTCCAATCACACGTTCTATAACTATCTACTTCTTTGTCAAAATTAGCACAAAAGTACACAGGCTTCCCTGTTTCTTTGCGTCTTTATTTCTGAAGGCTCCCACATCACATAAAGCTTATTAAGTAAATGTGTGTGCTTTTCTCTCATTAATCTTTGGTTATAGGTGCCTCACCATGATCCTAACAATGCATAAGAAAAGATATTTCCCCCTACACCTTCTTTCTTCTTCTTATCCTTTTCCTCTAGAAAAGCAGTTGGGGAGAAGTAGGAAAGAGGCAATAGAATCCCCAGTGGCCTGAGTGAAAACAGGAAAGGGTATAGAGAACTCAGGAAGCAGCGCTGAGAAATTCGCCAGCAGGGTGGTGTCTAGGACAATCGTCATTCACAGCTATGGTTGGTCATTCAACTCATGCATTGGGTGCCTAATGTGTGCCTTCCATTGTGCTGGGCACAGGCCTAACATCAAGAAATACAGAGTGTAATGGGACCAGATTTAGAAATGAATAAGACAGTGATTAAAAGGGTCAAGGTAAGTGCAGAATACCGAGGAGAGATACTGTCAGGGCCCCCACCCATATTAGGTGCTGAAGATGGTAGGAAAACACCAGCTCCATAAAGAGTTGATGCTTCAGATTAATTCTGAAGTCCTGAAAGAAATTTGGGTACAGGGTCCACTATTTAAGGAAGAAGATTTATGTGTGGTTCTAGCCTAAGATATTGGCAGCAGCTAAAATTGTGATTCATGAAAGTCAAGGTGTAGAAAAGAAAATGTGCTTGAATTATGATGGAGCCAGTTTTGGGTTTTCCATTCTTCTCCAGAAGGGCATCCTTGGAGTAAAAGTGGTCAGAATACATTTCATTCTGCTACCTATTCCTAATCAGCACAAGGCTGCACTCTTAAGTTGGGGTTATGCTTTGGTATGCATAAATACAGCAAAACTGCTCCATTTTTCTGCATTTACCTAATTTTTTTTTTTTTTTTTTTTTTTTGAGACAGAGTCTCATTCTGTTGCCCGGGCTAGAGTGAGTGCCATGGCGTCAGCCTAGCTCACAGCAACCTCAAACTCCTGGGTTTAAGCGATCCTCCTGCCTCAGCCTCCCGAGTAGCTGGGACTACAGGCATGCACCACCATGCCCGGCTAATTTTTTTTTCTATATATATATTTTTAGTTGGCCAGATAATTTCTTTCTATTTTTAGTAGAGATGAGGTCTCGCTCTTGCTCAGGCTGGTCTCGAACTCCTGACCTCGAGTGATCCACCCGCATCGACCTCCCAGAGTGCTAGGATTACAGGCGTGAGCCACTGCGCCCGGCCTACCTAATTCTTTATATTGACTTTTCACTTTTCTTACATACTTGCTGGGTGACTAAACTACCTAACAATTAACTCTGGGACTATCTAATATGACTCCCTTGTCTGACTGAAGACTAGAAAAGTATAAAATAGGTAGCTTTTTTATTTTCAAGAAAAGATCTTTGTAGGCAAATTTTCCAATATACCTCTAAAATTAATTCTCTTTCTCCTAGTAGATTTTTATAACTGTAGAATTATCATTATTTATGGCATCGTGTTTAAAATTTATTAAACAACAAAGTAAAAACAAAAAGGAAGTAAATTAAATTCATTTTTGTTATGTACCCTAGAATCACTGAAAGTAATGGTTTGGAAAGCACTCAATAGTTTTTAAAAATATATTGTATCACAGTAACCTTCCTGGAATTACTGTTTATGGGTCTACTCAGAAAACTGAGGATAGAACTGACCTTAGCATAGGATTTGTTCTCAAAGGTTACTTGGGAAATGAAGCATTAAGACAAGGCCTAACTTAAAATCTATAATCAATAAAATTGGCTACTGTGTTTATGAGAAAAAAGAATTTCAACGTTAACACTAGATCTTCCTTTCTCATTCTGATAGACACAGAAAATGTACATTCTATAAATGCAATGAAATATACTTTCTATATAATTCAGTGCCATTTTTCTTTCTTTCTTTTCCTTTCCCTTTCCCCATTTTCTCCTCCCTCCCCCTCCCAATTTCACTTCCTTCTTATTCTTCCTTCATCCTGTCATCATCAATCAGTATTTACATCTTATCTGCTTCTGAACTCTCATATAGTAATGTAGAAAAACAAACAAATTTGAAATCCGCCATTTGAGTGCCAATCCATCTAGAAAATAAAATGGGAAAGATGTTTCTGGAATTATATAACATTGTAACCTTCTTGAATGTTTACAGATATATAGCATTTTGCCATATACATATTAATCTTCAACATGGAAACTTTAGGGGAAAAAGCTAACTGTTAATAATTCTATTTAATTACTAGACAATCAGGATATTAATTATATAGAACTGATAATCAGATTTCTGGTTAAATGGAACTGTTTAAAATAACCAAGAATTCATATGAGCGTCTCCATAGATTTAGAACCAATGTTTGATATAACTTGACCTCCATTATGGATTAAAAAATCCTCTTAATAAAATAGAAGTAGATGTAAAGTTCCTTAAATATATAAGCATATATATTTATAATACATAATATGTATCTTAGAGTTAACATGTTCAAACCTAAGCTCTTGATCATCTCCCAAATACTCTGTCCATTTATAATCCTTTTCACTTAGGTTAAGGTGACTGTATCCTTCCAGTTTTTTGGACTAAGAAACTTGGGGTCATCTGGACACCCAGAAAACCTTGTCAGTTCCACCTTCAGATCAGTTCACAATCTGACCACTTCTTTCTACATGTAGTGCTACAAGTTCAGTACTAGGCACCAAAAAGAATGAGGTAGCCCAGCCCTACTAGTAATAACCTAGAAAGATCGATACGATATATTGTATCATAATCAAGTTGCAAATTAATTTTTATCTTATGCCACCATTTGTGTTTCATAATTTCTCACTATATACAGTAATGTATTATATTTATATGTGCATTTTTTTGCTTGTGTAGATAATAGATAGGAAAGAATATCTTCAGAAGACGGATGGGGAAATTGGTTGGGGGAATGATCTGCTTGGAGACAATGGGGGAGACACTTTTATTTTGATTATAAAACTTCTGGTACCTTCTGAATTTTATACCAAGCGAATGGATTACTAAATTTTAAAAATAAAATTTTAGAAGATTATAATTATCCAAGAAAACATTTTATTTTTCTCTCAGAGGTTACTTAACTATGTTGGTACTTTTGAAAGGTAAATATCTTAAGATACATTTCCATTTTTACAATAAAATAGGTGAAAATTTTTTCATATTATGTGGTATAGATAAAATTGCAGCGTGATCATTTTTTGTCACTATCTTATGTCAAGAATGTAGTTAGAAAATGGGGGGAAAATTACTTAGGTCATTATGTGAGGTCTCGTATCTAGTGAAAATGAGACGAAATTAAGAAAATGGAAGGTGTGTTTGTGTATAAAAGGAAAAAATCATAAAATCCATTAAATTATTAATGGGTCAAATGATGTTTTAGGGGAAGTGGTAGAAATCGTGTCTCTGGAGACAATTGTGACTGAAATGGACAAAGTACTAGCAATATCCTTCAGGGAATAATTCTGCTATCAGCAGGGAAAATGCATGTCTTAAGAGAATGGTTTCTTTCTTCTTCTCCAGTGATCCAGTACTATGATTATGAACAGTAATTAACTTTAAGACAACAGGGAAGTTGGATGGAAAGAACTGTACCTAAAATGTTGGATAATTAAAGTAAATGAAACAGGAAGCATCCACGGGGAATATAAAATGTGCTACTCTAGCAGGGCTATTAACTATTGCATTACAGCCCCTAAATCATACTCACTTTTTACCTTCAATGACTTAGGTCAAACTGGATCTTTCCACTAACAGAGCCAAGAGAGCTTAATGTTTCAGCCCGTTGATGCCAATGGCAAAGAGACCTTAAGACACACTTCAAGGAAGATAGATGATAAAGAAGGCGTATGCTTTTCTCCATTAGTGTAACAGGTCAAAGTGTCATTTAATGTGTTTCTGAAAGTGTTTTTCATTGTAGCGGATACAGCTCTTCATTTAACTCAGCTGGCCACACAGCACGCACTAGCATTTTATTATAGTTTTAGGAAAATCAGGGGGAGGCCATCCAGGAATGACTCACAGATATTTTTGAAAAGTGGTATCACTGTTTCGGAATTCTTAAAATCCTAAGTATGAGTTTCCATGTAGAACACGTGGGTGCTGCAATCAAGGCTTGCAGTTGCTATATTTACTATACATTGTATAATAAGTGTTTGCTGAATCTACACAAAACATATTTTGAAATTTCAAAGAAGAGGTAGAAAGTATAATCAATGCTACCACTGAATGCTAAAGGGAGACAAGGAAAACAAAGGCAAATACTTGTAAAATACTAGTAAATACTAAGATAGTAGTTATGTATACATTAGGGCCATTTTCTTACAACACAGATTGCCTGCATGAGGAAATTCCATGATATAAATGCTATACTTGGTTTTTACAGAAGAAAAACTGATTATGAGTTCAGTTTTTCAGTTGTATTTTTTTATATTTTCATGATATATGATAATACAGATACTATGGCATCTTTTGATCAGAAACAAGAAATGTGGGGATATAGATAAAACTAACATTATTAGAGTGAACTAGGGGAATTGAGTAGTTATACTGTGAATCTAGAGGATAAAATGGGTATTTATATAAACCACAGTAATGCATAAACATGGCCATTATTGGATACCAAAGCAGTATTTTGGAGATGCAATTTACTGCAGAAACAAGAGCATCTGGAATTAGAATCAGAAAATCTCGGGTTTATATCTTGCTCATATCATTTTCTTACTTTGGAAAGCAAGCAAACCATTAAACATCTCTGAACTACTTATCAGGAAATTAGGAATAATATTGGTAATAATAATTTCTAAATAAATTAAATAATGGGCACCCTATGGCAAAAAATAAGTGCTCAATAAATTACAGCCATTGTTCTGTGTGAATTTTGCTATGTTAAGCATCTCGGGTTATGTAATTATTAATGTATTTTATTTCTTTTGATCAGTAGCAACCTACAGATAGCCATTATTCAGGGGTTAGTCTGGTAATGTATAAGGATGAGCTAACCTTGCCCTCGAGAGAGTGAATGGTCATCAGTCTGCATCAAGAGCTCTGGCTCTGGCTGGGCAGTGAGGTTGGCCTGCTTTTCCCCAACATGCTTTTTGCAGGGCTGTGCGGTTCCACCCTGCATGTGCACCCAGCAGCCCGCAGACCCTTTAGGTGTTCCCTCAGGGCAGTGCCACGTGATGGCTGCAGAATGAACTCTGGTCCTTCTGAGCGTCCTGGCTGTGCATCCCTCATGGATCCGTCACGGGCTGCTTTCCATCTTTGTCCTCTTCAAAACTAGTATTGAAATATTGAAATTTAATCCCTGTTGTGGCAGTATTGAGAGATGGGGACTTTAAATAGTGATTGGGTCATGAGGGCAGAGCCCTCATGAATGGATTAATCTATTCGTGGATTAATGAATTAATGGGTTAAAGGATTAATGGGTTTTCATGGTAGTGCGATTAGCAGCTTTATAAGAAGAGGCAGAGACCTGACCCAGCTGCTCAGCTTTGTCACGTGATGCCCTGCACCCCCTGAGGACTCTGCAGAGAGTCCCCATCAGCAAATGCCCCTCCTTGACCTTGGACTTCCAAGTCTCCAGAACTTTAAGAAATAAATTTTATTTTTTATAAATTACTCAGATTTAGGTATTCTGTTATAAATAACAAAAAGTGGACTAAGACAAAAGCAAACAAAATAAAGCCTAGCTTTTAATACATTGACTGTTATACTAGGGAAAAAAATATTTTTTTCCTTGGGTCTACAGTGTTTTATTATGAAAATAGAATAAAAACTTTGAATACAAAATGATCTTTTCTAATTTAATGAAAAATTTGTGATTTTTATTGTTTTCTGTGCCATTTCCTGCACGTTATATATGCTTCACGAGGCCCTGGGCTCAAAACTAGCATGAGTTAAATACAACTCACATGGCAGTTAATGTGTTAAAAATGTTCCATTAGAACAGTTGCCATTTCTATGTAGTTTTCCTCTTCTCCCGTCCTATCATATTAAACTATTACATTATTTTCTCAAATCTTTGTGTACTATATTGTAAACATGAGTTTAATGAACCTTCATATAGTAAACAAAATATTTCCTCCAGGCCGGTAGAACCCTGTCTAGTGTGCATATAATTAGCCATGTGGATTTTCTGAATCTTATTACATTCTAAACAAAAACTCATTTCTCTCTCTCTCTCTCTCTCTCTCTCTTAGAACAAACAAACAGTGGTATTCAGGAAAATGGAAATCTTAAAATGTCTCAAGTCACCCATTGCTATTTTTATATAGACCAACATGGAGCTTACGTCCTAGTTAAATAAAAGATGAAATGCTTTTCTCTCCTTTCCATTCTCACATAGTTTACCTTGAGTGAAAGAGCTGTCTTCAGCACAACTGGTTGCAAGACAGAACAACGAGACGTTTATAACAGAATAGTGTTGCACAAGGAAGTGCTCCAGGTATACGAAAGTGAATCTCTAAAGAGATTAGTGCTGTAATTTGTATTTGGTTCTGAAGACGAACACCTGCAATAGTCACTTTTCTCTATGGCAGCTATCTTTATAAAATTCACAGTGATTCAGATTTATATTTGAATATTAATCCATATTAAATTTGAGTGCTAAGGCAATTTCAAGGAAGTAAAAATACTTTTTCTTTAACTCAAAAGCAAGTATGGTGAGGTGATAAGCCTGCTTTTACAAGTGAAAAGGCAGATGTTAGAAAAGTGACTCAATTTCTTTGGCTAACAAATGTCTCTTTGAACATGCAAATGCCTATAAAAAGAGTGATTATTTGTCATTAACATCTATTGTGTCATAGTTCAGTCAGATGCTTTCTTCTGAACAGCTAATTGGGATGATGTGGAAGCATATTGGTGGAATAATTTTTTTTTAAATTCTCTTTAAGTTGACACTCAATGTATAAATATATACTTATTCCTTCTCTGCATCAAAACATACTTGACTTTGACTACTATAGGAGATAAATATTTAGGCTGTTTGTAAGAAGTTATTAGGTAAATGAAAATCAGTGTGATATCTGCTGGATTTGACAAATTAAAATAATTTTTTTAAAAATCAGTTCATTACAGAGCCTAAATTTGGCTGCACAATCCTGTACATGATCCTTGACAAGCAATACAGTGCAGTGGTTAGAAGCACTGGGTCTAGGGCCTTCCTGCCTGTATTTAAATCCAGTCTCTTATTAATAGCTGTGACCCAATGCAGTTGCTTAACCTCTCTGAATCTTGGTTTCCCCATTTCTAAAAGAGGGTAATGATAATTTCCACTTAATGGGGCTGTGGTTTGAAGTCAATGCTTTAGGACATGCAAAGACCTCAGAACAATGCCCAGAAGATCATAGCAATCACTAATTAGTACAAGTTGTGCATCTGTCATCCAAAATGCTTGGGACCGGCCAGGCGTGGTGGCTCATGCCTGTAATCCTAGCACTCTGGGAGGCCAAGGTGGGAGGATCGCTTGAGCTCAGGAGTTCGAGACCAGCCTGAGCAAGAGTGAGACCCCCATCTCTACTAAAAATAGAAAGAAATCAGCCAAACAACTAAAAATAGAAAAAATTAGCGGGGCATGATGGTGCATGTCTGTAGTCCCAGCTACCCAGGAGGCTGAGGCAGGAGGATTGCCTGAGCCCAGGAGTTTGAGGTTGCTGTGAGCTAGGCTGACGCCACGGCACTCTAGCCCAGGCAAGAGAGTGAGACTCTGTCTCAAAAAAAAAAAAAAAAAAAAAAAAAATTCTTGGGACCTGAAGTGGCTCAGATTTTGGAATTTTTTACATTTCGGAATATGTACATTATACTTACTGACTGAGCATCTCTAATCCTGAAATCTGAACTGCTCTACTGAGCGTTTCCTTTGTGTGTCATGTTGGCAACTTTCATGTCTATAGTGGTGAAATGGTGTATTTTGTACATGAATCCATAATGCAGAAAATATTTGGGGGATGAGTATATATATATATAATCATTTTTGTGTGATCTACTAGGTCAATCATCATGGAGATTTATATATATTATATATATATATAAAAATTTGTGATTTAATAACTATTTTCCCTTAAGCAAAACATCTGCCATAAGTCAAATTGAAAACACTTGCATGAGGGATAGGTTTCTAGATATTTCTGCCAGGAAGAATGTGGCAAGGAGGGACTACCCGCATAGCAGAGGAGATCATGGGTTACTACATGGAAACACAGACCTAACCCTGGTAAGCCAAACGTCATTCTTCCCAAGACAGAGTCCCACAGACACTACTCTTCCTCATGGATTCTCTGTTGTTTTTTGGTGTAAGAATGGATTAGACTTGGCTAGTAACAGGAAATATTCTAACAAAAAAGTTAGGTCATTGGAGAGCAACTGTGTCTAATTCAATATTTGGCATAGCAAAAAGACCTCACTGATGCTCAATTCAAGATAAAATACTAATCAGTCAGCAATTTCCACTTCTATCCTGCCTCCCACCTCTATCTTCCTTCAGACAAGAGAAAGAAAACTGATCGTAAGACCAATTTTAAAAAATCCACTGAGTTATGTTTGTCCCCTGTAAGCTGTAATTTCAAATGTGTAATTCTGGAAATCTTGATATATATTTGGGCCTTTTATCTTTATTCTTTTTTCCGGCTTCTGGGTGTTTTTCCCATAAAAGAAACAAATCCAAGAAAGGTGGAGTCTGATGCCAGTTGCATTTGATGACAAAGACATCAGAAGAGTGTGAGTGGAAGCCACCAGTTTCCTCTGATCAGGTGTTTCATCTCCACGGGTGACACCTCAGGCCTGTCCCGTGCAAAGGCCCTGTGGTGTGGGCTTTCTCCTGACTGCTACGTGGGCTGTGGGACTCTGTGTAGAAGCTGGAGACTGTGAGAGCTGAAAAGAAGCACACTATTTCCACTCCTCCAAGACTATAAATAAAAACCTTTCAGAAACATCCAGCTTTAGAGTTGAAATATCATTGAGTCCTGTGGTTTAAAAAACAAAATGGCAGCAAAACTTTTCAAAGGAAAGCATATCACAGAATTCCAATATCTAAAACTGATAACAGTCAAGAAAAACAGGGCTCCTTGGTTGAAGTTTGAAAGGAGTAAGAAGGTCGAACCCTACTGAATCTTCCCCACTTCCCTACTTCTCCCTAAGCAACTAGTTTGGTTCTCTGCGAAATCTATGAGTTCCACAGACCCTCAGAATGGACAGAATACAGGTTGGAAGCTCCTTGCCTATATCAATTCACCTCCTTCTATCTCCTTCTACCATTGTACAACTGGGGTGCTTGATGAAGAAATTGAAACTAGAGAGTTTCAGTAATTTCCCTATGGTTACACTATTAGGGAAAGAAGTAACATTGGACTACTGGTCTACAGTTTTTTTTTTTTTTCTTTATACGATACTGTCTGGATACAAAGGGAATGATTCTTAACACCATTTGAAACTAATTTTCAAATTCTTTCCCATCTGAATACATTAAACTGCAAAGAGAGTGGAATTTGTCACATACTTCTGAATGACTTCAGACACTGAAGACAATTAACCATGGTTAATCTTTGAGGGAATTATTCAGGGAAATGGTCTTAGACTGCATGAAAATTCATGGCGACCATGGACAGTTCAATCAATTAGAATATTATTTATTCATCATCAACTGTATGCTCAGACTTCTGCAGGATATAAAAGAAGCATAAAACATGGGATATGACCTTAAGGAATTGACTGTTTTGTTAGGCAGACTGCGTGTGTGTGTGTGTGTGTGTGTGTGTATTTAGAAGATAGATACCAGTTGAATTTCATAAAACTTCATTGTAGTTAATAAAAGGGAAGAAGACAATCAGATTCTCTTACTTATCTATTGAAAAATGAAAGAGAGAGAGAAAGAAAGGAAGAAGAGAAAGAGGAGGAAGAGGAGGAAAAGAAAGTGGTTGTTTAGGAACCTGGTTTTGGTGTTTGGAGTTATCAGCAGGTTGATGGATCTGTTGTCCAGTCTCTTGGCCAGTTTAATTTCTGGAAAGAAGAAGCAAAGAACTTTGCAAGAAAGATAGATAGAATGGGCTAAAATAGATCTAGTATGAAAAGAGAAATAGAAATGAAAAATACAGAAATGGAACCAAGAGCTTAGAATTTTCTACCTACTATATTTCCTGCAATTAGACTCTCTAAAATCTCCTTAGAAATTTTAGACTCGTGACTCATTTTCTAGGCTTGTGTAAAGGGTTTAAGTTGTTTTCAATCAAATTTTTCTTGAATAAGTCAGATTAAATGAATCCAAATTGCCTAGTAAAGTGTATAATACGTAGGAAGCAAAACATAATGTATATCATTATTAAGTTGAATTATTGCAATTTCTGGTACTCAAAGTTCACATGGTTGAAATTACAAAAAGGCAAATGCAAAGCTGCTGCAATTTTCAATATGTTGTATGAGGGAAAAAGCACTAAATGGGATTTGGGAGCCAAGAGCTTTGGTCCTGTTTCTAGTGTCCAGTTGCCCATGGACAAGACAGGGGCCAGGAGGTGTCAATTTTCTTTTCTGATGACTATGGAGAAGATGGGTTATTTCAAAGATGTTTTCTATCTTTAAATTTATATAAATCTAAGGTTGAATCAAAGGCCTGGTATAATCTGCAAATATCTTTAATGTTTGTTCTGTGAAATCCTCTGGGCATAAACTTATATGACTTTGAAATAAGAAAAAAAAAGAGAGATTTTCCTCTATGTGAACTTTTTTTATTAGCTTTTCAGCCTTGTACTATATGTGTAAACTCATTTCAGACACTTCTAAATAATTATCACTGATTAGGGTACAAGGGAAATTTAGTTTCTAAATCATAACATGTGGGAAGTGTATGCTTGTTTTCCCTGACATTAACAGGATCTTAATTCCATCTGAGAGAAGCTGACTTAACACAGGTTTAATCTTGTGTATGTGTTATTATTGAGAATGAATCTGCTTTCCCATTTGATAGAAAATATGATTGTGTTCTGATGAGAGTGACATTTAAAATTGGTTTCCTAGACCCGGTGTGCCCATAGAACCTCACAGATGGAAGAGGAGAAAAATGTCAGAGAAGCTGGTACACTCGGATTTGTTTTTGCTGCCTGCACTTTTCTCCTGATACCTGCTTCTTGGCATTGCCTCCAGTTCCTCAAAAGAAAAACGTATTGCAGAATGATATATTAAAACATTGTACAATATTTTAATATGCTTTCAAAAGGGAAAAACTTTCTCCACTCTCCTATGGCTGACCTCTCTACCCATATTCATCTTTCTCCCCGTCCTCTATTCCTCAGGACACTGCAGTGTTTTCTGGGTGACAAAGCAAAAGGAAAGTTGGTGCTTTTAACAAGGATTAGATACTGCAAGAAATTCCCATTTCTCACCATTCCCTTTTCAACAGCAGTTCAAGGACTCACTGTTGCAAAATTGATATATGTTATTTTGAGCAAAAATAACAACCAGAAAAGCAAGAAGCTGAGGTCTCCTCTATAAGTCATAGTGTTTTTATAATAGCCCATGACTTGATAACTGTGTCTTCCTCTCTAAGGCAAAACTTCAGAGGTTTGTTTTCTAATAGAAACCTATGACAAGTGACCTCTGTGGTTTTAGTGGTTGGAATTGTTACAGCCTGTAAGTCACATAGCATAGGGAAAGACTAAGACGTAGAAATAAAAGATATCCTGTTTATTAGATAAGCTCTGTTGGAAGAAAGAAATTCAAAATGAAACAAATTAAATGAACCTGGCAATATTATGGTTCATCTCAGATTCATGTATCGCTCATTGATGACTTCATGCTTGCTTTCTCCGGGTTTTGGTTATAAATTCCATATATATTTATCCATTGTCAATGACATTGGTCTAAAAAAATTTTATCTTAGATTTCTGTTGGATCTTAATCTCATCCAAACATCATCAAAACACAGTGGTCAAATGGTTAAAATTCCTATCTTTCACTGCAATAAAAAATACTTGTGAATGTTTGAAGTCTAGTCTACTAAAAATGCAAATGTGCTCTTCCTAGTCAATTTTCTAGCATCTTTACAATTGTGACTTAGCCAGGCAGGCTGAAACTATGTTGGTTTTAATAGCAGCTTCTAGGCTAAATGCGTTAGGTAACAGAAATGAGAGGAATGACATTGTAGCAACACTGTCCCTTAAGAAAGCAGGGACATGCAACATGAGAAAACTACAGTCTGGCCACTGAAACTGCAGAAAAATCACCACCGTTGTTATTGTGAAACAGGAGGAGACAAGGGGTTACAAGTTAAATGAGGTTTTTCCTTCTAGAGTTGAATAGCAAGTTAATCCAAACGATAAATTGGATGGACTTTCTTACAAAACTGTGGGCTTCCCATTACTGCGAGTGTTCAGACAACAGATGGCCCGAAATCTATGGGAATCCTGTAATGGGTGGAAGTTGTACCAGGTGAGCTCCAAGCCCTAATGCCGAGATTCTGTGCTTCTAGAAACCATATGGTGAGGGCATTAAAAACAGGACTGAGAGAAAAGAGATACTATTAATCCCCCAGTTTTCTTCAAATTTGTCTCTTTTTGCTGGCTCTTTGGAAAGGGCCGCCTTTCTTTACAACACAGATGGTAAATTGAACTGGTATTTTAAAGTTTATATATAATCTGCTAGCCTATTTTCTAAGTTTGTTGCTATACTATTGTAGGAATAATTTAAACACCATTGATAACTGTGTCTATTAAATAAATTTTCAGATGTTTGGAGGCAGAGTGTCAGAGATGAAGCATGCGAGATGTCTAGAGCGTGGAATCAAGACTGTGAGTGACTCTCAGTTTGTGGCAGAAGGGAAGAGCATAGGAGATTATTCCCCAGTTCACTTGATTTCTACCTGATGATTTACAGGTATGTAAATTAGGAGACAACCACAGAAGGTACGTTTAATGACATCTTAATGCATCATGGAATTTACGACAAGGCATGAATAGCTTGTGCACTCAACCATTGGAAGCAGATGCTGCAATAATTCTACTTAATACTTAGAAGCAAAGTAAAGCATATTGTTTTTTTGTACAAATGTTTATGAAACATTAATAAGAATAATATGCACCATTCAACGCTAAATATATAATCCGAAACACTTTTCCTATAAATATTTATTAAGGAGACATTTTTGTTCTCAACAGAAATTGATTTCAAGGCCAGATCCTAAGATGCTGCATGGTTTTATTTTCTCCTGGTATATATTTAACTAGAGTAAGACTGACTGACTCATAGGTATCACTTTGCGCTGTACCAACTTGGTGGGAGCCTAAAGAGATTGCTTTGCTTTGAATCAATTCATAAAATACACTTTCCACTACAATAGCTCAGTTAGTGGCTTGGAAATGAAACTCTTTACTATTGTGTTACATAGTAACGACTGTGTTGGGAAGAATTAATAAGCTTCATTAAGTTCCAGGAAGTACACAGTTTCTAAATTAGGTGGTAATACTTGATGTTTATAATGTAAAAAATTTTAAAAATGCCTTTTCCATCAATGCCTCCAATGTTGGCTTGGTTATTCATAATGACCAATTATGGATACGAAAAGAGGTAGAATATATTTGAGAAAAAAATTCTACATTCCAATATTACAGGAAATTTGATTTACGGAGCAAAATGCTATCATTCTTCACTTCTAACTACGGTGCAGGGCTCTTAGCACACCATTTTCTTTCTGGCAGTATCTTCTCTATGTGCAATTGTATTATGTTTCTTTTAATGACTTTTACTAGCCAATGTCAGGTTTGGATTTTTTTTTTTCCCTCCTTTTAATGGGGAAACTGTTTTAAAGAAATAGGATACTCTAACTGTGATTTTCTTCCACTTAAAATGATCCTAATTGCTAATTGCTCTTCAACATTGCAGCACCGTCTACCCTTAGCTTCCTGAGTTTGGTCAAAAAATGTCAAGATGATGAAATGAATCATTTTTATAACTTTATTTGTGTAAGTATTTAAATATGGATTAAGTTTAGCATGGCCAGTTTGGCCTTCTCAAGCAATGCAGTGAATGTATTTAAAAGCATCAGATGAAATGTGAGCCTTGGGAAAAGTGAAAAGGGCTTTATGGTCGAAAGAATATTCCACAGCAACTAAGCAGAGAAAGGACAGATTGAAGGTGGTTAGGTACTAGGCATAGGAATGATTTGCAAAGTAATGCTAAATTTGCTTAAATAATACCACTTAAATCTGCCCAACCCATTTGAAACCATGTGATTGGTATTCAAATCGACCTTGAGACATTGGATTATTATATAATCACATCAGTACTCTTTAATCTATCAGCTCATGTTTTACCATTTAAAGATGCTGGGATTTGTAACACATCTGAACTCTGTGCTTGTCTTAGATTTCTGAATACTGCTATACACACAAAATGTCCCAATCTAAAGAAATCTCTACCATGTATTAGAAAAGTCTGCCATATCTTATGGTATCTAAAAAGCTATTTTTTACCCTTTTTTGTACCAACTGCCAGAAATTATTAAGAAATTGTAAGACAGAATTGGTGAAAATTTTCTTCTTTTCTATTGCTGTATATCTACTCTACTATATGGGATTCTTCAACATATTGAAAGCTTTTAACAAATTTGATCTCGGTTGTGTATAGAATATCCCTGTGAAATACATTTTAGCAGCACAGTATATATTTACAAGAGTATAGTACCAAAAATAATCGAGCCATGGTACTTAGGAAGATATTTGCTCTAGTTAAAATAAATTAGGATACATTTAATTTGTATTAGAAAATACCAAGGTATCAATTGTTATTTTAAAATAAAGGCTTCATAAATATTTGAGTTTTCTTGGTATCACAAACTTTGTTTTGCAGTGGAAAGAGAAAGAATGGCAAGTAATGAATCTATTCCACAGCCCATTTGAAGTGAGTAGAGACAGCGGTTATGATTTAAATAAGCTTTAGAGTAAACCTAGGATAACAATATTCCAGAGCCCGATTGTGGTCTACATCTACCTGTGTGTCTTTCTTTTGAGGCTATGCTCTTAATTCCCTCATTAGACGCCACGTGAACAGCCTGACCTGGAGGCTGGCTTATCGCCTGTGTTCTAACCCCATTCCAGCCCCTACTTAGTCCAACATACTGGACAATGTGACTCCGACAGTCACTAAAGTACTATCCCTGTCCTCTCTCCTACCTTTCCTCTCATTTGTGATGGAGGTGGGAGAGCCTCCTGTCCTCCAGCTCTTATCCCTAATCCTTCCTGAGAATGTCCTCTGTCCCCTGCTCTCTCTAGAAGTCTGGGGTGGCAACAATAGCAGAAGGAGGGAATAAGCATTTTTATCTATTCTGTTGCATTTAATATTCACTACAACCCCATTTGGAGCGATGAGAGAAAAGGCTGAGGGAGGTCAAGTACCTTGCTCAAAGTCACCCAACTATGATGTGACCACTTTCTGATTCCTAAGCCTCCTTTTCCCCACCAGATCACGGTGGTGGCAGCAGGACTGCCCAGTGAACATGTGCTCTTACGTGACAACTCCTGCCTGTGTTCCCAGGGCCAGTGCTGTATCTGCCATTATTTATGGTTCCATCTAGGATGGGCCAAAGATTATCAAGGCATTACACCATTTAATTTGATAATCAATTATGAACTGAACCTGTAATCTTTAATTAGTCTGGGAATTGCACTATTTAATGGAATATGTAAGTTTTTTTCAAAGAGAGCTTTGATTAGATATATTTGAAATATGCAACTTAATAAGCCAGGTTCTGTAGACAAAAGTTTTCAATCAATTCCTTCTCTAAGGGTTTATTTTTTTCTGAAAACAAGCCTTTATACTTGACACTTGGCATGTGAATAGGAGTTTGAAAGAGAGAATGAGCTGGGGCAGGGCAATAAAGGAATAAATGATTCTAGAAAAAGGCTTGAGGAAATGTCAAATTGAGAATATAGATTGCTGGGGACTGCTACTCTTGTAACTTATTTTCTTGGATATACCCTTTGACAAGCTTTCATAAATATTTTCTTTGTGTCTTCAAATGAAGTTCAAAGTCTTAAAGCTTGGAGGGCAAATAAAGTGTTTTATTAACATTGTATTTCCTGTGTCTAACCATATACAGTCACGCATGACCACATATAAGACAATGGTCCCATAGACTATAATACTGTATTTTTACCCTATCTTGTCTATGTTTAGATATGTGTAGATACACAAACACTTACCATTGTGCTACAACTGCCTACAGTAGTCAGCACAGTAGCATGCTGTACAGGTCTGTGGTCTAGGCTGTACAATATAGCCTCGGTGGTAGTGGGCAGTCCATCTAGGGGTGTGTGAGTACTTTATGATTTTCACACAACGATGAAATCGCCTAATGAAGCATTTCTCAGAAAGTATCACCATCATTGAGCTACACACGACTGAAGTTACTATTAATATTTCCTGCATAAATGGATGTCAATGGAAGAGTAAACTTTAATTATTGTATATTACATGTTACAACATATTTGCTTGACGTAGAACTGTCAATTGTCTTTGAATCATGAGTGTAAGGAACAATCATAAAAGCTACAGAACAAAGATAAATTAATCAGAACAAAGTGCTTAAAAGTTAGGTTTGCAAGTTTGCGTATATGTGTATAAGACGATGGGTGTCGCAAGTATGTGTGTATGTTTAGTATTTATAGGCGTATACGTCCTACACAGTGGCTTTTCAAAGTGGACACTTTTTGTGACTCAACAACAACATGATTGATGAAATGTGAACAACATTCACTTTATGCTTTTACTCTGGGCTGTCATGTACAGGCAATCTAGAACCAGCTCTTTACCTTGGGGACCTGAGAAGAAAGCGCTTGCATGCTAGTGGATTCTACCAATGGCTGGTAACAGCGCTAACGGTGATGAGAAGGCTGCAGAAGCCCTGGGCTCTGGTATCGCTGGTGGTGACAGGAGAAGAAAGGCCATTAGTCTTGAGCAGGAGCGAAGCCTCACATGCTGGATTTGCCCAGGGATGCTTATGTTTGTTTTAGTCTTTATTTGCATTACAATTGAACAACTTTTAGTATTATTCTAACCACTAATTACTGTTACATCTTGAAAGACATTTATAAGACTTTTGATTAAAACAATATTTATTAGATATGCATTCTTTCAAAATCAGCCAGGCTAGAGACTTCTGATTCTGGACCAGGACAGAGTAAATGTACTTCTCCTTGTTGCCTCTGATCAGTACAGCTAAATAACGTGGACATTATTTACAATAGGGGAAATTTGACAATTTGGAAATATTTGGAAACATTTGGGTGTCTTCACAAGGGTAGAGGCCAGAGATGCTGCTAAACATTCTATAATGCACAAGACAGCCCCAGACAGCAAAGAATTTTTTGTTCCAAGATGTCAATAGTGCCAAGATTGAGAAACCGTGGTCTACACACTTAGGCAGATGTCAGTACATTTAGACAAGAGATCTTACATCCCATGTTCCACACACTGTTTCTAATGCTTACTAATGCAAAGGAATTATTTGTAAATATATTTCTGATAATCCTGTTGTAGGATTAATGGCATTTCATTCATTTTTGAAGGGATACAATTTTTAAAGAAATATCCTAGAAAGAAAAGTATGAAATGTGTCTCCATTAAAATACTTTAAGTTTATTAATTCTAGAGATAATGTCCATCCTGAAATGTATGGGTAGGCTAGAAGCTTATAATAAAACATCTAAATGAGCTAGAGAAACTTTACATATTAATCTCTCTAAAATAACACCAGAGCAGCCACGTTTATCTTTCTCTGTATTTGGCAAGTTATTATCCCCCTTAGGCTAAGACTCATCATGCCAAGTTCTATCTTACACTGCAACGGTTGACATACAACAAAAGGCGCTCCTAAGATCCTGGTGGGTGTGTCTGTGACTTTTCACACTCAAACTAAAGTGCTTCATGAATAAATCAATGGAGTTGTCACAGAGAGAAGGCGTGCGTTTTTCCACAAATGGGACTGTAAGCAACCAGTACACATCGTCAACAGCCAGTATGTTTCCTTTATGACCTGTCCTGTCAAAGAAACAGCGTAATTTGTATTGCATGCAAATTGATAGATTTCTGGTACATAAAAACAACTTGAATGGTAAGGAAATAAATACTGATATGTTTGTGTCTTCTGTCTTACTCAGAGCAATAATATAATTACCAGTTATGTTTTTTTTTTTTTTTTTTTTGTTCCAAAGGAAGCAAGAGTAGCAGCAGATATTCCATGGAAGAAATAGGTCCTCATGCTACACGCAAGAGTTGACATACTCGTGGTTACCGTAAGCACACAGTCTCAGCACAGCCGTGCTCCAGATGAGCTAGACGGCCCCTTAGTCTGCACATGTAGCCTGCACAGGCCAGGGAATACTGGTAGGATACAGCTGCCAGGGTCTATCACTCTTCAAACACATTTCGGTCCTAAGTTTGTTATCTAGACCAGAGACAACGGGAAGGTTGATTCCAGTTCACGCTGTGGCTTTGCTTTGACCATGATCATGAGAGATTGTGATTAATCAGCACAGACCTGCAAGGGGTTAAAGAGCACAGTACGCAGAGACATGGATTCAGTATCCTCCCTTAAGTCTCCAACGGCTCCTTATTCCTTGCAAAGATTCTAGTCTCTGCTTGGCATGCAATGATTTTATTCCAATTGCTTATAAAAAAAATTCTTTGTGCTTCCTATTGTGAATCTTTTACTTCAGTCAAATTCAACCAGACTTTTCTCCTTCTTAAGTCCTGTCACAGCTGATGGGGTTTCTGCCACCTGAACCAACTTTTTCTCTTCCTGAACAAATCTTATCCTCACAAGTCCAGTTAATATTTCTTTCCTTAAATAATGCCTTCTTAAATCTCCAGCAGGAGGACAGTGCTTCCTCTGCTCTGAAATTACAAAGTGCTGTATATTTGTGTGTATTTTGCATGGCATTGCACGTGTGAATTGTTTTTGCATTTCTCCAGCGAACAGTGTCCACTAGACCCTAACGAAATGCAAAGCACTTCACTGAGTTTGTCAGTGTGGATCATTGTTGCCCGAGCATCAAATCTATATCTCTTGTTGCACTGGTTGACCTGACTATTCCTGAGCGTATCATTAGTTCTATAGAAAAATCATGCAAAGCTGACAAATAGAAATAGCGGCACTTGCATGGTAACTAATTCAGAGTGGTCTATAGAAGCACCATAAAACCATGTAGCAACTCTTAGTCTGGCACCAACCAAATAATATACTGATTTTCCTTATTTTTTTCCCCTTGGTCATAAGAGATGATCTAATTCATCTCAAAGATACATGACTTTGAAAGTCTTAAACTGTTGATTTTCTTGGAATAAGGCTTTCTTTTCTAGAACAGGAAAGGCAATGTGGTTAGTGTGCAATTGCTATAATGGGAAAGAGAACACAATTAAATTTAATTAAGCAGATTTAATGACCAAAATGTTAACACAGTTCTAGTTTATAATATCCAGCTTTAATGTGTGTTTCGTCTGATGAATTCACAGTGCTGCTCTGCATTCATTCGGCTTGCCTGTCACAGAAGGAAGTTGAATGGTTCAGAGAGACGAATAAACAATTCTCCTCCTTGTATGACACGTTTATTTATGGCATATTTGGCTTATAATAACATAGAAGAGTTAGGCGGAATAGCATTTATCCTGAAAAATAAGACATGAAGAAGCTAAAAATAAAAATGAAAGGAAAAGAATATAAACATGGATCAGATAATTATGCTTCCTCAGTAACTCTCATTGCAGTCTTGTAAATGTAACTAAATATCCTGGCATGTTTAGAAGATTAAATGTACCCCGTTAACAGGATTTACCTGCTAATAAAATAAAAATAGTCTGCTTTATAGATCGAAATTTGGGCTAATTCCTATTGTCTTACCATCATATCCTAATCACACTAGGCATTGAAATTATCTTCTGAGAATAAGTAAAAAATCACGAAAGCTTTATAAATTCAGTGCCAAGTATTTTGTCTGTACTTGTTTTGTGAATTTGCCTCTTACAATAAGGAGTTTAAATATGTGATTCTCTAAAGGTAATTTTACAGCAAGTTTACTTTTTGCTTCAGTAGAAATATCTATTGAAGATCATAAAAAAGAGAAAACTTATTTATTTTTTCTTTTTTAGAAGACAACATTTTTTGAAATACATAGACCTTCACTTAATAGAATATTTCCAATCTAAATAAAATCTTTTCTGGCACTATTTTCTTTTTTGGAATTTTAGATATATGCTTGACAGATGAGTAGATAGAAAATCAGAGAGATAATTTTGTACTTGCTTCACAAAATATTATAAGTAGCGAATATATATGGTGCTTAAAAAGATTTGTTTTTTGGGAAGGAGTTAGCTGAGATGATGAGTTGGGAAGGATCCTGGGAGAAAGGAGCCTGGAGGAAGAACTAAAGAGGGAGCACGATGCAAGCGCTTTCCGGACGTGGATCACAGGCTACCTGTTCTGCACCTAACTGGGATGCTTAACAAATACGCAAATTACGGGGCCCACTCAAAACACACTGGGTCAAAATCCTTCAGGGTTGAGCAGAAGCATCGGAATTTTTAACAATCATGTTTCGTGATTCTGAGACACATCAAAAATTGAGACCGATTGATAATGAACTATGTATTTTTTATAAGTATAACAAAACTGTTTCTAAAAGCGTCAGAGAACACATCTTTAGCACTTCCTTCATTTCTTCTTACCTTTTTAACTCAATATGTCTGCTTCATGGTTCTCTGCAGCCTGGGTTTGTCTGCCATGTGAGCTACCAGGAGGAAGATGGTCACATCACGAAGTCCCTATGTTTACATCTCTGCTCAAGAAATCAGCCAAGTCTGAGACTACATTTGTTTGGCTTCATTCCAAATTCCTGGGTAAGGGATTCTCATTGGCTCAGCTTGGAATAAGTACCTGCCCCTTGTCCAGTAAATTATAGCCAGCAAGACAGAACCATGAAATAATAAAATGTGATTATGTGGTTCCACCCCAACTTCTTATTAATTCATTAAAAAATTGAGCATATGCCATTTAGCAGACACAGGACACTGTATCAGAAATCAAATAGTGAACACTTATGAGTGAGGGAGGAATGGTCTCAAATATGAGCAAATCATTGTAGGCTCAGCAGATAACTTAAAACATGTCATCTAAAAGTCACAGAACAGTAGTCAGAATCTAAGTATTCAACAAAAAGGCTCAAAGGATGAGATACAACTGTGAGATAGAGTAAAAAAACTCGTCTTAGAATTATAGATAGAATGAAGAAAAACTCTTTAAGATATATTTTTATGCTAAACACACAAAAATTATAAAATATCTGTAATAGGACCTTATATAAAAATAAACACAAAAACTGAAAAGACACAAGAAGCTATACCAAAGTAGCATGGTAAATGTGACTAGATTTCAGGTGTTTTTTCTTTTCTTCTTCTTTTTTTTATTTTAGAATATTATGGGGGTACAAACGTTTTGATTACATGTTTTGCTTTTGTGCAGTTTGAGTCAAAGTTATAAGAGCAAACGTTATAAACTAATGTTTATGAACTTATACAATGAATACATACTACTTTTATAATTGGCAGAAAATAAAAGAGGAAGGACTAACATTTATTGTGCTCCTTGCTGCTTATCGGGCAGTTTGGGTGTCAGATGAGCCACTTCTAAGTCTGGTAACAACCAAGAGGCAGTATCTGCTTTCAGTGTTTCCGGAGGCACAGATCATAGACTTACTGAATATATCTCTTCCTGAAACTAACCATGAGCAGAGCACCTAACCTGAATTTTCTGCAGGGAATAGGCTAACCACTGGGGAATGCCATGGAATAAAAATTCCTCAGGTTCCACCCTCAAGATGCTTGTTCCTAAAGCCACTTAGTACATGGGTTGACATCATTATAGAAATTAACTTTACTTAAGTGATCACACAAAAATGTCAACTAGAATATAGCAATCATTTGTGGTTTCTTGGCCATTTGTCACCTACATATTGTTTTTATTTGGAGAAAATGCCAAGATAGGTAGGAGGTATTATCTCATCTCCCACTACAAAAGTAAAATGGAATAAATATGTTCTCCC